>JAFEMH010000551.1:140000-157500 GCA_022495995.1 Adenophora triphylla var. japonica | reverse complement strand
AAATCAACAAAGGGCGAGTAATGGCGGATCGGCTAGCCGACTTCCCAAGCAGATGAACCTAAGGGTCACGATCCGCAATTTCCGGACGACGGAATCTTTTCACTGACGGCGCAAACCGGCGGCAACTCTTCTTCGATGGGGAAGACAAGAAGGGAATGGCATTGGAATGCTCCTTGTCGATCCCAAGGACGAGCATACTCCCATGGCCATCAAGGTGAATTCGAAGCAACCAACAAATGCGGCGAGAATACGAAGCTTGTGCGGCGGAGGTTTGGAAGCCGCCCTCGAGCGCTTGACATCTCAGGCTGGATGTATACGGAGACTCGGCATTGATCATCAATCAAGTGTCCAACAAATGGAAGACGGTAGATTCGGCCTTGAAGTACCACGCGTACATGGAAGAGCTCATTGCTCGGTTCAAGGACATCTCTTTTCACTATTTGCCAAGAGACGGGAACCGCCGCGACGCCACAGCAGCCACTCGCCTCTCTTGTCAAAATTCCCGATGGAAACGGTAAAACCCCTCGAGAATAGGCGGACGGGAAACACCCGCCTATTCTTTGTGAGATCGAAAAAAGAAAAAAGAAACGATCGACGAACCTGGTACAATCAGTTACCGAGTACCTCCAAAGCGGAGAAGCTTCCTTCACAAAATGAAGATGGAAAATACAAAAGAAGGGATCAAAGCCAAAAACATGATGGCATTAAAATGCACAGCATCTCATTTCGTCATTACGGGGGTATGTTGTACAAGAAGCGCCACTGAAGGGCCACTCCTTCGGTGTGTAAACAAAGAAAAAGCCGGCGAGCTAATGAATGAAGTTCCACGACGGAACTGCGGTCCGCATGAACGCCTTAGAGCATTGGCACGAGATCATTCTCCGTATGGGATACTATTGGATATCAATGGAAACAGGCGCATCCGGTTCGTCAGAAGGCTGCGACAAATGTCAACGGTTCTCCAACCTCAAATCACATCCCACCTCATGAAATCTATTGCATGACTACGCCGTGGCCTTTTGCCACATGGGGAATCGACGTCATCGCGAGATCACTCCTCCGGGGGCAATGGTCGCGAGTTCATTTTAGTCGCGATTGACTACTTCACCAAATGGGTAGAAGCCAAATCGTCTGAGGTACTAAATTCTAAGAAGGTGGCCGAGTTCATCCGAGAGAACATCATGTGCCGATACGGAGTGCCCAGCGAGATCATCTCAGACAATGGGACCCACTTCGAAGGAGATTGTGACCAACTGCGACCAAATTCATAGTCACACGTCACAAGTCTTCTCCTTACGGACCGCGAGCCATTGGTGCGGTAGAGGCGACCAACAAGACTCTCGCCATGATAATCGAGAAAAATGACCACCGGAGGTCGGGGCCCGGCCCGAAAAGCTACATCCCAGCCCTGCAGGGATACCGAACATCGATCGAGCGCCGCGGGGAGACTCGTTCGCGCTTACCTACGAAATGGAAGCGATGTTGCCCATAGGAATTGGAAATTCCATCCCTCAGAGAATCCTCTTGGAAAACGGGATCAATGAAGTCGAGATGGCTACGAGCCGTGCGACGAACTTGCTCTACTCGACGAGCGCGGATTGAAAGCCATGGAACATACTCGAGCCTACCCGGTAGCGGAATGGCACGAGCATTCGATAAGAAAGTCAAGATCAGGGACATCGAGAGAAGCGACTTGGTGCTAAAGGAAAAGCCTCCTACGCGGACCAATCCCCTCGGAAAGTGGGAGCCTGCACTGGATAGGACCGTTCGTGGTACAAAGAATCTTCTCAGGAGGAGCCATGAAGCTAGCGATTTGGACGGAAACCCTTTCGTTAACCCCGTGAACGGAAAGCAAGCTCACAGATACTTCGTTTGAGGAAGAGCACGAGTCAACTCTCCTTCCCATACACCGTCCCCCTCGGTAAATTAAAAGTGCTAAAAGAGTAATACCCATTTCGGATACATTCCCGCTAATGATCCGGGTAAAAAACAGTCGCACTTCTTTTATCTTTGTTTTCTCAAATTCACCTACAAGTGTCGAACTACGGTGACTGAGCCCCTTAGTCCAATTGTAAAAGGGGAACGTGGCGGCCATCTTTGGTTCGGTCTAAAAAACAAAAATACAATAAGCATCAATTGCTTGTGTTTCGAAAAACTCTTTTCATATTAACCTACAAATTTATAACGGTTAAAACAATCTTTGATGAGTTCGAAGCACGATCGACTCTTGACTCGCTACACGCTAGCAAAACTACAATAAAACATTAATCAATTAATATGTCCGCAATGACAATGGATGGATACTACGGGCGGCAAGGTCGGCCTAGTATCCGTACTAGAGAGTCCTTCATCCTTCTTCCCGCTTCCACTTTTCCCCGGCGAGTGTTCTTCACCTTCACGGGAAAAATTCCGGTAGGCCTTCTACCTGGCTCGGGGACTCTTCCAGACGCCTCCGTCGACCACAGTAGGTGTCAACGCAGCCCTTTCTCTAGCTCTGTCTCGAGCCGCCTCGCTTCGAGCCATCATCAGCGTGCTTTGATTGGCCTCCCGATCGGCATTTGTCTCATGTCCCGGCCACGTAGCGGTATCGCCCGATTTATCTCTGGGGTTAGCTCGCTTGCTTCATCCTCCTCGAGGTCGAGGCATCCCGGGTGATCGGTGCCAACCGGCTCACTCCGTCTCCACAAGATAGCCATCTGTGTCTCCCTATACACTCTTTGTACCGGTTCGAATCTTGCGTCGACGAACGGTGCCCTCTCTCCGGTGAAAGAGAACCACTGGCGGGGAAAGGACGCGTATTGCCACCAGGGTGATCGGCAATAAGCGTCGAAGGATCTTCCATCCGCGAAGATCCCACCTCGAAGGTAGCGGCATAACTTCGGATCGATCGGTGGCACCTCCTCCGGTCCGTCTTGCGCGAGAACCAATGATGGAATATAGAAAGACGTGCGAGACGGCCCGGTACTCGGACAACCAGCGGACCCTCTGGCGGTCTGCAAGTGCTGTAACTTCCGTGGGGAACCCACCATCGCAAGTGATGCGTGCAAAGTCGGCCATCCAGAGTTCCAACTCGGCCTGATCGCCCCTATCACGGAAGGGACGTCGCGAGAAAGACCAAGCGTCACGAGACATTGGCACCTCGGGCATCATCTGCAATCTCTCCCTCAACCACATGGTAAGCATAGCGGGACTCCCTCCCGCATGTATCGGCTACCGGTCGCCATCCGACCTATGCCCGGGAACGTCTCGCCCAGACCCGGCGGCACGATGTCTCCCCCACTCCGGCCTTTGCCTCGCGAGGTCCGGTCTTTGTGATGGCACACACCTGAAGACGTAAATGCGAACGAGTAGCAATCGCGCACGGAGCAAACGCGTCCCACGCAAAGACGCTCCCCTCGGCTCAGGCCAAATCTTTCGGGCGATCCCGAAATGTCAACATGTCGGTATCACAGATCGGCATCCCGTATGCTTCTCGGTCGAGATACCAAACAAAGACACTAGCTTCTCAACAAAGTGGCCATGCCACCAAGCATACGGAAGAACTAGGTTCCGTTTGA
This sequence comes from Adenophora triphylla var. japonica, assembly GCA_022495995.1. Classification (NCBI taxonomy): domain Eukaryota; kingdom Viridiplantae; phylum Streptophyta; class Magnoliopsida; order Asterales; family Campanulaceae; genus Adenophora; species Adenophora triphylla. The sequence goes on along the minus strand of JAFEMH010000551.1, from coordinate 153,943 downwards.
GTCCTCCTGAATGGCCCGGAAATCTTCAAACGTAGGAGTGACTTCGTTGTACGAAAAGATGTACACGTTCCTCGTCGTCCCGAGAGCCGAAGGCAGCGGCTCTAAAGATCCCAATCTGGCATGAGGCTCCTTGAAAGCCCCCGAAACAGATTTAATCCCGTAACGGCAGACCTTCGAAAAACCTTTTGTTACGCCTCGTGTGGTTCCGTACCCACGGCGAAAGTTGTCCAAATATCGCTCTTGCATCCGAGACGATAACTTGGGAAAGTGGAGCCATGAAAAATGAAAGGAACCTTGGAAGTTTGAGAGAATTCAAATGTAATGATCAAAAACTATGCGGTTTCTTAAACAATTGCAAAGTGAAACCGCAATTTAAAGAATACTGAAATTCATTCCAAGTCCGGCCGGACTCCTCTGCAGTTGACTTGGTCAACTCTGCAGCCATTTTGCCCCTAAATTGGAAACATTTCCAAGCAACTCCTCGTTCACCTTTAAGAAATCTGCGTGCCGCCCATGGTTTCATTCAACCAATATCGCATCCCTTCCGCCCCGGCTCGTGCAACAGCAAATAATTAATAATTAGTGCATACATGCTTAATTTTTGACCCGTTCAATTTTTAGTGCATTTCTCATTTTATTTATTTTTGATTAACCTACTTCCTTATTTGCCAAAATAATGTAAGGTGATCACGTAATAAATATGCGGCATGTTCCGCCCCACGGCGCCTTTTTTGTAAATACAGTTCAAATCAAAATTTGTTCTCGACAAATACATGCATTTTGTCTAAACAAAGCAAGAAAGAAAGAAAGCAAGAAAAAAGGACTACTCGAGTCCCGCTCGTCATCCGTGCGCTCGACGCACCGCTCCGCCGCCGCCGGATCCGTCGCAAACAGAACTCGCCAAATTCCTCCAAATGAATAGGCAAAAGGCCTCCTCGAGTACGCAAACTCGAGGACTCCTCTCGCGCCCGAGTGCGTAAGAAGGAGCTCCAAATCCACTGATTCCGCCCGCGAACCGGCCGAACCCCGTGTAAAGTCCTCCCCACCTTTGTGGGAGCAGGCGATCCTCCTCGCCTAGACGGCCCGGCTCACGGACATCCACGCTCCTCCGGAACCGCACCGCATGAACTCCACGAGCCTCCTAGCGTAGGCGGACCACCCGTCCACCAAACCTCATGGCGTCGTTGTATGTACGGCCGTATACTGCGAACCAGAAGGGTCATCGAAGACAAGCGAAAGTACAGATGCAACATTTGCGTAATACTACTATCAAATGCGTAAAATCAAAAAGGTGCTCACCGAAGCATCGGGGTCCGCCACGTATCGTGGTCTCGGCTCGCCGGGAGCGGGATCACAAGTCGCTGCGCGAACCATCCAGCCCTCGTACGCCGGCCTAGCTCGCGCGACCGAAAAATCTCGAGGACCTCCAGGGACCTCGCCTCTCTATGCCGCACTCCGCGGGCTCCTCGGCCTCATCCTCAAGAAAACATCATAGGCGGCCCCGCTATGATGTACTCTGTAGTACACGCCCGTATGTACCTTTCCAGGCTCATCAATCTAAGCATCTCCCCGGGGTGCCGCATGTACATCGGAGGATCCACCAGCACCAAAGGAAGGGACCCCGCCTATCTTGACGAGTCACCCTCTCCCCTGCATACGTAGGCGTCGCAGTGAAGTCCCACCAGAGCTTCCGCCGCCGTGTAGTCTCGCTAGCAATCCGAACGGCTACGGCATCAAACCTACTCCACCAGGTCGGTTGGATCCTCTCGGAGAACTCGGTTCGTGTTCGAGACACCTCCTCGTATGACACTCGAGTGCCAACTCTCGAAGAGACCGCCCTCTTCGCTTTCTTACGCCAAATCGGATGGCGAGGGAACAGGGTCGGTACGGCTCCTTGATGTCCCAAGCTCATGGACCGAATACCTCGTAGCACCAGGACACGCCAAGAGAATGGAAAGTTATGTCGCCTACAAAGCGGATACATACGAGTACATAAAGGAGGCAAGGAAGAGAAAAAGTACGTAAACTTACATCCAAGACGGGCGTGAAGCGCCTAAAGGAGTGCTCCTCTCCCCGCGAGAACCCGTCCTGTGGAAAGATAGAGCTCGGCCACCCGGCCTCCCCCACGCAAACCCCTCACGGCATCCAAGTCTACCAACACCCGAGCAAAGGGAAGTGACAAGACGTGTCGAAGTCGAGAATAAAGTCGGCGACGAGCAAACCAAAGGAACCTCGAGCCGACACTCCGCGGTCATCCTCAAGGACCCAGCCGGATAATCGGCGACACCCGCCTCCGGATGCCTCTCCATCGGCTGTACCGAATGCCTAAGCCCCTGGCATCGGTAATATCAAAACCCAGTAGCCTGCATAACCGCTCCGGGTGTAACCATCAACCCACACCCGCCGTGTTGCCATAAGTCGGCAACCCAGTGATAGCGGCAAAATCCGTGGGAGTCACCGTCGCCTCCCCCCATCTGAAATGGAAAGTGTGGGTCGTATCCCACCAATACTCGCTCAAAGCAACATACATAGACCTGGCCCTCGGCGTATCAGCTGTCGCAGCCACAGCACTGATGAACCCAGCCAACCCGGAGTCAAGCACCAGCTGCCGCGGACTCCTTTCTCCCTCTCGAGCCACGTCCGGGATAATGTCCCACAATGCTCGCACCGCCTCAAAGGCACCCCGACTCTTCTGGTTATGGGTATTAACCGTCCCTGTCCCCTGCAGACAAACATCACAGAAGCAACGTCAACAAAATGCACCAACGCATGTCAAAAGGATGCAATGCAGATACGGTTCTCATTCATTTCCTACGTATATTCCCACCATTTCGAAAACTAAACTCCGTCTAATCCGGAACTTTCAAACCTCTTTCGAACTTTTCGAAAATTTACTCCGTCCCGAATTAAAGCTACTTTAATTTTGGAAAATGCATCTAAACATGGAATTTTGCAACCAAAATTTTTATGTCATCCACCCATAGTGTCAATTGAACTACATCCTAGTCAATTTCGACAAAGGTTCATGGCAAAGTCAAAAGCCCCAATTCAAGCACCAAAATCCCTAAGTTCATTCCTAGCAAATTTCTAACATTTAAAGAATGCACATTCTTAAAATTAATGGAATTTGTAGGAAACTTACTTGTCTCTCGATCCCATCCTTGGAGTTGTGTCTATCCCTCGCCGGATAAAACTCCGCCGGATTCAATGGGTGCACAATGGTTCGAATGGTCCGAACCAACCGTGTTCTTTCGTCATCAGTCCTTCCGTGGCGAGCCATTGGTCCTCCTTCACCCTCCATAGCGAATTTCCTTCACAAATTCGAGCAAACCTTGCAATTTGGGTTGGAATTTTTCTCTCTTTTCTCTCCTCTCTCGCCGGCAACAATGAAAGAAAATGACTTCTTCTTCCTCGGCCTCGGTTGAATAGGACTTTGTCAAATTCGGTAAAAGTCGTAGAACTCTTCTTGCACCAGAAAAATTTCTGCCACTTTGGCCCCTCAGCTTTATGCAATTCCAATTTTACCTCTTTTGGCCTCCCAAAAGTATAGAATTTCCCCAGTTAGACATTTCTAACACCCCAGACGTTAAAATTCCTAATGGTTTTCACCATCATCTCCAATCCTTAATCGCGACCTTTCACGGTCCGATTTCAATCCTTAATCGCGACCTTTCACGGTCCGATTCCAATCCTTAATCGCGACCTTTCACGTTCCGATTTCAATCCTTAATCGAGACCTTTCACGGTCCGATTTCAATCCTTAATCGCGACCTTTCACGGTCCGATTCCAATCCTTAATCGCGACCTTTCACGATCCGATTTCAAAGTCTCAATCGCGACCTTTCATGGTCCGATTCCAATCCTTAATCGCGACCTTTCACGGTCCGATTTCAATCCTTAATCGCGACCTTTCACGGTCCGATTTCAATCCTTAATCGCGACCTTTCACGGTCCGATTTCAAGCCTCAATCGCAACCTTTCACGGTCCGATTCCAATCCTTAATCGCGACATTTCACGGTCCGATTCCAAAGTCTCAATCGCGACCTTTCACGGTCCGATTCCAATCCTTAATCGCGACCTTTCACGGTCCGATTTCAATCTTTAATCGCGACCTTTCACAGTCCGATTTCAATCCTTAATCGCGACCTTTCACGGTCCGATCTCAATCCTTAATCGCGACCTTTCACGGTCCGATTCCAAGTCTTAATCGCGACCTTTCACGGTTCGATTCCAACTCTCAATCGCGACCTTTCACGGTCCGATTCCAATTCTCAATCGCGACCTTTCACGGTTCGATTTCAAGTCTCAATCGCGACCTTTCACGGTCCGATTCCAAAGTCTCAATCTCGACCTTTCATGGTCCCATCTCAAACAGTCAATCCCGACCTTCGCGGTCCGACCTCCACTCTCCTATCGAGACCTTCGCTGATCGTCTTCCCGGCAACAGCAATAAGCCCGAACCCCAAGGCACGAACGCCTTGCAACAATCCCTCTTCGGCCATCCTCGTAAGCCCGAACACCTTTTCACTTCAGCAAGTGAACATTCATCTCCCCGGCCGCCAGTCGTAAGCTCGGCCAGTTCCACCTCGGGCCGCTGCAATAAGCCCGCACAATCCCTCTTCGGCCATCAAGAGTAAGCCCGAACACTCATCCCGACGGGATAAACCTGCGGCAACAATAGGCCCGGCACTCAAGGCACGAACGCCCTCGTCGCATCGCAACTCCGGTTTGAGGCGCCACACGCCCTCGAAGGTTTCGAAGTCCCGAGGTTCGGACGCCTCCTAACGGTTTCCATTCGGAGTACGGGTACCTCGCGAATGGTCTCATCCAGTTTAGACGCCTCCTGCGGTCTCGCTCGGGTCGAGGTCCCCACGCGCGGCCACTTGCCCCTTTCGAACTACGATCGGCTTGATTCCCGCTCGGGATACGTAGGAATCCTTTTCGCTAAGGGTCCAGCCAGCTGACCGCCCAGGTCTCTTTGAAAGTAAGGCATCCCGATTTGGATCCTTATCTTTTTCAATGACCCCACCTCCTTCGGGGGAGACGTCGCTGAGGGGCTAACTGTAAGTACCCAAATCCGGATCGTCCAAATCCGTCAGAAAGTTAACTGAAATCCGTTAACTGGCCCGCTCCAGGTTAACCGGAACTCGTTAAACTCCCCGTTGTTGTGCCAACAAGACGTCCCGGGACTGCCCCGTGCATCCCGACGTCAAACCGTACTTAACACGTGTCATCTCACGTAAAAGTATGGCTTTCCTTGAAAAACGCATTTTCCGACACTTTCCGGGGGTGTTTCGGACATTTTCCGGACTGTTATTTTAAAAAAATGGACAAAACCGGGACCGGGGGACAAAATCCCACATGGCTGGTGACTCACAGGGACACTTGGCACGCATGCCACCTCCCTCTAGTCACCCTTCAATCAAATTCAAAGGGAAAAGACTAAAACACCCTGGTATAGCATGAAGTCCGTAGGACTCCTGTGCACTTTTCTGAAATTGCCGGACAAGTCCCAGATTTCCAAAATACCCAAAAACCCCCTGGATTCAGTCCAAGTCCGTCCGGACTCCTACTGCAATTTTCACCCTATAAATAGAAGTTGCTGTCAAAGGCAAGAAAAGAGGTTTTTAACACCAAAAATTCCCCACCCCCTCGGCCCAACCGGTTTCGCCGCCAGGAGCTCCCGTTACGTCTCGATTCGCGTGAAACCTTCGTATTTCGATCAAATACGCACCTTACTACTTCGAAACAACCTTTTGAATCACTTTCCGTGTCCCGTACACACCTCCCGAGCCAAAGGAGTCAACCCTAGCCATAGGTATAACTCCCTCTCTCTAAATCTCTCGTTACGTCTCGGTTTACGCGCCGGTCGCTACGGCCTGTTTCGAACGTCGTTATCGAAATGTAGACGCCTCTCGTCTAACGGGTCCGATACGTTTTAGCCCTCGATCCTCTTCTCTTTCCGTAAGAGAAGTAATCACGAGTTAAAACGGCGTTCCGACCCGTTTCGTTTACTTTTATCGTCATTTACCAATTCGGATCGATCGATCCGTCGATCGTCATTTTAATTTCTATCATTTACAAATCAGGAGCCGTTTGGCCTCGTTGATCGTCATTTACAAATCCGAGCCGTTTGGCCTCGTTGATCGTCATTTACGAATCCGGATCGTTTGATTCCGTTAATACCGCACTTTAAATGCATCATTTACAAAGTCCGACCCGTTTGGATCGTGATAGTATTTACTTTTCAAAGTCAGTCGCAACCCGATTCGTTGATCGCATATCATTTAATATGCATTTTTCCCGTAAAAATCGTTAACAATGTAATGCCCGGTTCAAAACCGGAGTTCGTCCGTCGAACTCTCTTTCAAAACGCGCGAAATGACGTTCGGCCTCCGAATGCTCATCTTCAAACTAAAAGCCGCCATTTGACATTCAAAATCATTTAATACGCATTTTTCCCGTAAAAATCGTTAACAATGACTCGCACGGTTCAAAGTCGACGTTTGCCACGCAAACGCTCATTTCAAACTCAAAGTCGACGTTTGCCACGCAAACGCTCATTTCGAACTCAAAGTCGACGTTTGCCACGCAAACGCTCATTTCAACTCAAAATCGACGTTTGCCACGCAAACGCTCATCTCATCTCAAAGTCGACGTTTGCCACGCAAACGCTCATTTCCCCCTCAAAACCGACGTTTGTCATTCAAACGCTCGTCTTTTCAAACAAAGTCACCTAATCAACGTTTGTCACTCAAACCAAGATTAAGCTTGTCATTCAAGCCCCCATTTCAAAAGACACACACACACACCCTCACACACACACGATTTCGAGAAAGGTAGAAAGACTCGTCATGCGAGGCGTTTCGGGCGATCTCGTCATACTCTACCCGAAACGTAACTTGACCTCCGAACCTAACAATCTCTGGTACAAAAAAAAAGCTTTTTACTCGTTTTTGCTGTCAATAAAAATGATCCCCGTTTTCAAAAGCCTTTTTCTAAGTTTTTGCTACCAATAAAAACGACACCATTTTCTAAAGCCGTTTCTCAACGTTTGGGCTCAAAATACAAAAACCGCGTGGCGACTCCTCATTTTTCCTTCCCATGAAGCGAGGTCTCAGACACCAACCCTCCGCGAAAGACAACCGCCTTCGCTCGCGCGAATCTGGGTAATTTCAATATGTATATATATATATACATATATATATATGCATTTATATATATATATACATATATATATATATATGTATATATATATGCATTTATATATATATATATATATATATATATATATATATATATATATATATATATACATATATAACATATATATATATATATATATATATATATACATATATAACATATATATATATATATATATATATATATATATATATATATATGTGTATATATATATATATATACATATATATATATATATATATATATATATATATACATATATATATATATATATATATATATACATATATAACATATATATATATATATATATATATATGTGTATATATATATATATATATACATATATATATATATGTATATATACATATATATATATATATGTATATATATATATATATACATATATATATATATATATGTATACATATATATATATATATATATGTATACATATATATATATATATATGTATATATATATATATATACATATATATATACATATATATTTATATACATATATATATATATATATATGTATGAATAGAAAAAAAAAGGGTCACGGATGAACAAAACAACAAAAAAAAAGAAAAAAAATATATAAATATGAAAATGGTTCCAATCTTCTTCAGAAATTCCGCCGGAGAGAGAGAGAGAGAGTGGAGAAATGTTTGGACAAAGAGAAAGAAATGGGGAAATCCAACAAAGTCAAGTCTTGTCGCTATCGGGAAGGGAAGAGAGACGGAACAGACAGGGGGTAGGGGAAGGGAAGTCCGGTAGGGGGTAGGGTGTCGGGAGAAAAGAAAGAAAGAAAGGATGATTGAGAAAGAAGTGGTTGACGGTAGGGGAAGAAGCAGCCGCCGTTTTAAACCTCAAAATATGTGTTTGTTTTATTTTTTTCAAACTTTTTATTGCCCATTGCTCCCTCCGTCCCATACTGAAGAAGAAGGAGGTAAAAATATTAACAGACTTTTTCTTCAATATAATGTAGATAGTATAGTGTATAAATAAAAAAAACTTGGAACAGAGGAAGTCTTTATTCAGGAAAAAAAAAAGGGTCACGGATGAACAAAAAAAAATGAATAGAAAAAAAAGGGTCACGGATGAACAAAACAACAACAAAAAAAAGAAAAAAAAGGAATTGGAAAGGAATAAACTTGAAACCGAAGAAGTCTTCATTCAGAAATTAAAAAAAAAAAAGGTCTCAGATGAAAAAAAATATATATATGAATAGAAAAAAAGGGTTACGAATGAACAAAACAACAATATATATATATATATATATATATATATATATATATATATATATATATATATATATATATATATGAAAATGGTTCCAATCTTCTTCGAAAATTCAGTCGGAGAGAGAGAGAGAGAGAGAGAGAGAGAGAGAGAGAGAGAGAGAGTGGAGAAATGTTTGGACACAGAGAAAGAAATGGGGAAATTCAACAAAGCCGAGTCTCGTCGTCATCGAGAAGGGAAGAGAGACGGAACGAACAGGGGGTAGGGGGCAGGGGGTAGGGGAAGGGAAGTCCGGTAGGGGGTAGGGTGTCAAGAGAAAAGAAAGAAAGAAAGGACGACAGAGAAAGAAGTGGTTGACGGTAGGGGAAGAAGGGAAGTCAGCCGCCCTTTCAAACCTCAAAATATGTGTTTGTTTTACTTTTTCAATCCTCTTATTGCCCTTACTCCCTTCGTCCCATATTGAAGAAGGAGGAAAAAATGTTAACACATTTTTTCTTCAAATATAATGTAGTGTATAAATAAAAAAACTTTAAACAGAGAAAGTCTTCATTCAGAAATTAAAAAAAAAAAAAAGTCACGGATGAACAAAACAACAAAAAAAAAATGAATAGAAAAAAAAGGGTCACGGATGAACAAAACAACAAAAAAAAGGAATGGGAAAGGAATAAACTTGAAACAGAAGAAGTCTTCATTCAGAAATTGAAAAAAAAAATAAAAAAAAAAAGGACTCAGATGATAAAAAAAATATGAATAGAAAAAAAAAGGGTCAAGTATAAACAAAACAACAAAAAAAAAGGATTGGGAATTGAATAAACTTGAAACAGAAGAAAGAAGTCTTCAGTCAGAAATTTAAAAAAAATAGGTTAAGGATGAATAAAAAAAAATATACTCCCTCCGTCCCACGTAAATGCGGACTTATTTCCATTTTGGTCCGTCCCACGTAAATGTGGACTGCCCAAAATGGAAACAAATATTCACTATTTCACCCATCATTCTCTCTCCTACTTCACTTTTACACTCACAACATTCTCTCCGAACTATTTCTCCCACTCATTCTCTCTCCTATTTAATTTTTCATACTCACAAATACCTCCTCCACATATTTCTCTCTCCTACTTTTTCTTAATTCCCACTAGAGCCGTCAAGTTGGGACGGTCCCGTCGGGACGTCCCGTCCCGTCATACAAATGGGACGGAATATTTTAGTTCCGTTTTCGTCCCGTCTCGTATCGTCCCGTTCCCATCGCGGGACAACTTATTTTTATCCCGTCCCGTCCCATTTTTCCGTATTGACCCGTACAAGTATTAGGTCTCACTTGTGAAGATCTGTAATTGGTCTTGCTCAGAACATCTTCCTTCTTTTTTAACAAAAAATATTGTTATCATACTGGACAAACCTGCAATGACATAATCTTGGAACCGAACAATCCAAATATCCTCGTTTGAGCAGTACATTATCAAGACATGCTTTCATTATTGCCACTTAATGTTCATGATACACATTAAACTGTTAATGTCATGTTGAATGTCCATTATTAACATACCTACTCACGTAATTCACCAGCAGCTACAGTATGTGTTGCAGTCACTTTTTAATCAGCAGCACTTCACAATATCAACTGTCAAAGAGAGCTCATGTGCGTAGAATAAACTTGTTCTTTTTCTTCTTAGGGAGAAAGATAAACTTAATTGATGACGAAGTATTTTCGTCCCGTTTGGGTCCCGCGGGATCCCGCGTCCCGCAAATGGGACGGAGTATTTTCGTCCCGTCCCGTTTTGTCCCGTCCCGTTTCGTCCCGTTCCCGTCGTGAGACAACGTAATTTCGTCCGTCCCGTCTCGTATTTCCGTATTGATGGTTCTAATTCCCACACCCAAAAAGTTGATCCACATTTACGTGGGACGGAGGGAGTATATGAATAGAAAAAAAGGGTCACGAATCAAAAAAAAAAAGAATGGGAAAGGAATACGGATCAACAAAAAAAAAACAAAAAAAAAAGAAAAAAAAAAACTAACAAACATACAATGTCATTTCAAAGTGACAAAAAAAAAAAAGTCAACAAGATTGGACGTCTGCGTAGGACATCAATCACGTTTGCTGAGTTATTTGATACTTATTCGCGCTTGAATCACCCCGGATGAGTTAGCCAAGATATCAAATTTGATACCTTGATTAATTCTTTATCAAATTTTGATACCTTATGTTTTACTCCCTCCGTCCCATTAGTATTAGCACAAACACTGTTTGTGCGGGAATTAAGGAATATGATATTTTAATAAAATGTTGTGAGTGTAAAAGAATGAGTGGAGAGAGAATGAGTGGAGGGTGTAATAAATTATAATGGTGTTGTGAGTATTAAAATAATGTAGGAGAGAGAATGAGTGGGGTTGAGTGAATATTTTATTAATATAAAATTTCCTTTTTGGGAGTGTGCAGATATTAGCGGGACACCCAAAAAGAAAAGTGTGCTAATATTAGCGGAACGGAGGGAGTATTTATTAAAATTGCTAACTCTCTCGAAACGAAAGATATCAAAATTTGATTTTGATATCTCTCATCGAAGTTGCCCTAACATAGACTGAGAGGTAATGAATTAAACAGAAGAACTGTAGATAGATAGGGTACAGTTGAGAGGGTCACATCGGCACGTGGTGGGCTGATTCCGCCAGTTACAGTATTAAACGAACTGCCTCCTCCTCTCTCTCCACTTTCCCACTGATACCGTTGTGACACACTTCCACAGCCTGTTGCTAGCTGTCCTAATCCCCCCCATGTGACCCACCACCCTTCCCTCCGAAAAACAATACCCTCTTTTCCCTCTCTTTTAATTCCACTCCTTCATTTCTGTTCCCCACCAAAAAAAACTTAGACAAATCAAATTACCCATTGTAATTCCTTCATGCAAAAAATGGCACAATTGCCGCCTAAAGCTCCCACCATGCCCCAGAATTGGCCGTCCTTCCCATACCAAATGATGCAAATGCCGTCTTCCGTCGCTCAACCACCTATCTGGGTCGATGAATTCCTCGATTTCTCTTCTTCCCGTCGTAACTCCCACCGCAGGTCGGTCAGTGATCCAATTGCCTTCATTGAAGCTCCGTTCATCGAACAATGCCGGAATTCCAACAACGGATTTGACCGTTTGGACGACGAGCAACTCAGCTCTATGTTCGGTGACGACGTCTCCGCCGCCAATTTGCCGTCTACTAGGTCTTCGTCTGGACCGTCTTCGCCGTCGGATCAAAATAGTGATAATGAGGAAAAGACAACGGCGGCAGCGGCGGAGCAGCTACAACAACATAAACAACAGCAGCCGAAGAATGAGCCGGGGGAGGTGGAGGACGGCGGTTGCGCACCCGAGATGGATCCCGACAAATTTGCTTTTCAAGCTTCTGGCGACACCTCCACTATTGTGGATCCAAAGAGGGTTAAAAGGTAATTAACTAACTTATTAGTCTGTCACACCAATTAGTACTGTTTTCAAATCTTTTTGGACAACAACATATTCTAATTATTGTTTTTTCTATCCCAAAATAAATAAAAAAATATTACAGTAGTTTTTATTTTAATTAAGTATAAAAATAAATACTTTCCTTTTTACTCCGTTCAACAAAAGTATGTTAATGTTTATTAATTAAAATGTACAATTAAACATATTTATAATTCTCATAGTAAAAACTTTTTATCGACTCTTGCCACACTTTACTCTTCATAATCACAATTTTTATTTTTTCCGTATAAATTCAAATTAAAAACCTTACTGCGAGACACAAATTTTTTTAGCTTCTAAAAGTAATTTGGGCGTGTGAATTACGATTCTGCCCTGTATTGCGTAAGCAGCAAGTTAATAGAGCATCTTTCCCCTACACTCCTCCTTATCCACACTGAGTGTCATCATCGTAAATTAAGAGATCTATTAATTTTCCATCATTTCCCTTTTTCTGATTTTGTGTTTCAAACTACAAATATTTTAGGGGCAATCCCTAAAAAAAAGTAAAAAATTGGAGTGATGACATTTGAGCCATAATTGATTGGCAATATCAAAAAAAAAAAATTAATAAAAAATTGATACTCATACTAGTTTCTTAATTTTAAATTATATTTGTTTATTTTTAATAATTCTTAAAAATTCATAAAAATAATCAAATTTTAATAACTTTTTAGTTTAAAAAAATGCAATATTTATTATGAACCTGAATAGTATTTTGTATATAGTCAAAAACATGTAACACACCCAACTTGGAACAATTAATTAAAATTTAAGAATATGATACGGAGTAATTTACATAATTGAAAATATCTTTATGAATTAGGCTTGCTGATTGCAATTATATCTTTTGGAATTCATCAGGATTTTAGCTAATCGGCAATCAGCTCAGAGATCAAGGGTGAGGAAATTGCAGTACATTTCGGAACTAGAGCGAAGCGTAACCACATTGCAGGTAATATACTTGCCATACGTAATTTATCTACTTCGATTTTTATTTTTATTTTTGTGCGATTGCTTTCGATTACTTGAATCATTTAAACTGTACGCGTAATTATCTTGAGTAAATATTTTTGAGTGATACTAATTATTAAACTAATGAAATAAATGAAGACTGAGGTATCGGCATTGTCACCAAGGGTTGCATTTCTAGACCATCAAAGGCTGATTCTTAACGTGGACAACAGCGCAATTAAGCAGCGGATTGCAGCTTTGGCTCAAGACAAGATTTTCAAAGATGGTAAGCAAGTCAACTTCGTTAAAAATGTTGACTTGTTAAAAATGTTGACAAGTCAAATGTAACATTTATTTCGATAGGTTTATAATGTTTTTTTATTCATGTGTAGCTCATCAGGAAGCGCTAAGGAAGGAGATAGAGAGACTAAGAAATCTGTATCACGAGCAGAATACTAAGAAGATGGAGGACAATGTTAACGCCGCCAGTCCACCACCGGAGCAACCGCCGGCAGGATCCTTCCATAACATGACAAGTACGGATGAAGAGTAGCTAAATTTTTAAGCCCCCTCCTAGCTCCCAAACTCTGGGCGGGGAACAGACGTGGTATCCAGGCGGATTATGCTAACCTGCGCCACGGTCGCACATGCTGTGTTCGCTTTCTGTATTTATCAAGTGGACCCCTTGATAATGCTCTCTGCTAGTGGCACGTGGCCATCTGGCAATGACATTTTCTACAGTGATTTTTTATTCCTACTGTAGTTTTTTGTTTAATTGGTGGAATCTCTCGTAACCAAAATCCGGGGAGGGAGGAATTATTGGTCAAAGGGGGAGAAGGTTAATCCCTTTGTTTTTTCTTATTTTTTTCATATTTATTTAACATTTGATTATTTTGTTAAGGGTATTATTATTATTTTTATTAATTTTTGTACTAATTATTGAAGTATAAAAATTGAATGGGTTGTTTGCATTTAGATTTGTGCAAGAACAAGAATGGGTTATGTTGTCAGGGTTGGCCCTCAGTATGTTTTATGACTTTTATTTGTTCT
>JAFEMH010000551.1:0-135000 GCA_022495995.1 Adenophora triphylla var. japonica | reverse complement strand
CTTAACAAGAGTTAAATATTGGGTCAAAGTTTGATTTGGGTTGGTCCCAAAATTGGGGTGGACTTGTTGTGGCTAAAGGGCTGACGAGCAGGCTGAAGAAGTTTTTGCACGACCGTGCACGTGTCTAGGACACGGCCGTGCACCGTGCCTTGGCTTGCCACTCGACCGTGCTGAGCCTTGAACTCGACCGTGCATATTGCCTTGCACGGCCGTGCAGTTCATTGGACACGGCCGTGCAAATGCTGTTATACCCGAAAAGTGGTGACTTTTCAAGGGAAAAGCCACTAAACCCTTTGACTCTCCTTATATACTTCCCCTCCGAATTTCAATTCACTCATAATGTATTTCTACCCTTCCTACCCTCTAGTGAGATAGATAAACATACCCAAATCATTGGCATCTTGTTGCATCAAATCTTTCAAAGTCCAAAGTTCTAAATAGTGAGTAGTTCGTAGAGTTACCAATTTGGAGTGCTCCTATTGGTGATTATAAGTCGTTTTATCTCACGAGAAGTTTGTCATTTAAACCGTAAGCACCTGTGCGGGGCAAATACTTCTTACGGAAATTGTGCTACACAAGACTCGACTTCCTAAATTGTTATTCCCAATTTCCGTTAGTTTTTCTGTCAAGTTTTCCGTTAAGTTTGAAGAAGCCACACATAAGATCCAACAATCGTAAGAAGTATTTGCGCTTCTTCAAGATCTTCAAGAAATGGCAAATGAGAAAGACGTCTCCTCATCCAGTCAAGGGAATGTTACGCCTCCTTCTCAAGGTGACGCTACATTCAACCATGTTGCACCCGCTACTACACCATCTCACTCGGTTCATGGTAAGAAACCTCCTTCTGGTGAAACCTCAAGAGTTGCACCTCTTAATGCTCTCCCTCCGTCTCATGTGTTCGCACATGCGGAAAGATCGGGTATTCTTACCGGGATGAACTTTAAGAGGTGGCAACAGAAAATGTTGGTCTTTTTGACAACATTAAAATTGGTGCATTTTCTTTGGGAATATCCACCATTGATATCCGACGAGGATGAATCCAAAGCAAAGAATGATTTGGATACATGGAATCACAGCGATTTCTTGTGTCGCAATTATATTCTTAATGGCTTGGATTATGCACAATACAAAGTGTGTTGTGGCATAAAGACCGCGAGAGAACTTTGGGACTTTCTCGAGATGCACAATACTATGTGTATTGTGACTAAAAGACCGCAAGTGAACTTGGTGAAAAGAAGTACCGGAAACAAGAGAAAGAACACCGGGAAAGTGAAGAGGACCGCCAAGAAGGTTAAAGGTAGTTGTTTTAATTGCGGCAAACCCGGGCATATGGCTAGGGAATGTCGACATCCTAGAATCAACAACCAAGATGGAAACCCTCTTCAAGCCAATGTGACTGAAGATCGATATGTTCCATTGGACTTTGATCAACTTAGCCTAGGGGCATAAGATTGAATTGACCAAATGTGGTCATTGTATTACATTAGTAAAGGGTACCTTGTTGAAGGACTCCTTAACTTGAATTGTAAATGTTTTATCCGCCTAAGTGCGAAGAATAAAATTTCAAATTTTATTTACTTGGTTTGAAGTGTTCCAATTGTTATGACGTGCTCAATTAGGTCGTGTAAATTTAAATTCACTAAGTCGACGAGTTAATTTAAAATTACTACCTAAGATGAAGTTTGATTCGTAAATCAATTGTGATTTCTTTTGTAGAAATCAGTTCAAACCAGAGATAGTAAATAGATAGTTCATTACTTCTATTTATGATTGCATTTGATAATTCAAAGTTCATCTTTTGGAAAAGTAAAAGTAAAACCTTAAAGTTTTAAGTAAACAATAAGGTTTGTGATTCATCTTAATTAACAATTAAGAATTTCGTAGTGATAGAGGTGGTTAGTATGTAGTACCGTTTGAAAAATAATTGTTGGGACGCTAACACTTATTTATCAAACGAATGCTTCTTACACACTCAAATCAATTGAATCACAGAAAAAAGGAAAGATAGAACTTTTAAAGGAGATGCCTTATTGATAAGTTCCGTCTTATGTGGGTATACCTAGCAAAGGTAGAAATATCTAAACCTAAAGAGGTTAAGATAGGACCCAAAACCATGGATTACGTTTCCATTAGATATGCAAACTAACAGTAGTGCATATAGATTTGTGAAGAACAAATTTGAAATGAAAATGCGGTATTCTTCAACATAGTTATGACTATGTCGTCGGTTCATCTCAAGGAGTTGAAATACATTGTAGATAACATGGTTATTACAATTAAATGACTCCACACAAAGGAGAATATTAAATATGAATATTCATAAAATATTTGATATGTGGAGGTACACCTCAAGTGTGGGGGTACAAGCTAAATACATAAGTTCTATTGATATGAACTTCTAGTATTAATGTAAACCTGTTAAACCGTTAAATGCTAAAAGAATGGATCATCATATATTTGGAAGTTATTTGATCTTCCTCCATAATGCTAACCATTGGGTTACAAATGGATCCTTAGAAAGGAAATATTCAATGATGACGAATTATGAAATATTCATAAGTCGTTTTATAAATACCTCAAATGTGTGGGTATTTGGCTAAAGTAGAAATACTTAAGCAAGACACTTTATATTCTTTGAGAATATACTTCCTTGAAATGATAGGAAATTTATAGAAACTGTGGTGGTCTTCTTAATAAGAAGAAGAACCAAGATGTAGTTGGAGGACAAAAGTTACTAATTCTTTTGGTTCTATTTGGTAACAGTTAATAGTGCATCCTATTCTATTTTGGAAGATGGTTGATCTTCCTATGCGAACCGTTGGGTTGCAAAACCTAGATGTGCCAAGGATGAAACCTTTAAATATTAGACTACAAAACGGTCCATCTCAAGTAGAAGATGAAGGACCTAGACGTAGTAAAAGGGCAAGAGTGGAAAAGTCTTTTGTTCCTGATTTTCTATCATTTATGTTGGAAAACGAACCAGCAACTGTTATGGAAAGCGTTATCTGGTCCGAATAGTTTGTTCTGGAAAGAGGCTATTAACAGTGAGACAAAATCCATAATGCTTGGGAATTGGTAGATCTCCCTCCAAGTTGCAAACCATTAGGTTGCAATTGGATTCTTAAAAGAAAATATAAAGCCTATGGATCTGTCGATAAATATAAAGCCAGGCTAGTTGTCAAAAGGACATTATGATTCTTGCAAGATTATCCCAATTGACACAACAGAGCGTTCTATGTCACACAACCGTGTTGGATCTACTTGTGTATTCATATGGACTAAAACAAGCAACTAACTAGTGGCATGAGAAGTTCGATAGAACTATGTTATCAAATGGATTCAAGATTAATGAATATGACAAATGTGTCTACATTAAAGTAACATCTGAATCATTTGATACCAAAGACATGTTAAAGAAGAACTTTGACATGAAAAATATGGGATTAGCCGATGTCATATTAGAAATAAAGATTTCTAGAACATCAGAAGGAATAGTCCTATCAAAATCCCATTATCTTGAAAAAGTACTTCGAAAGTTCAAATAGATTCTTGAGAGGTGTACTCTAGTAAGGTAGAATCTTGAGAGGTAATCTCTGTAAAGTAGATTCCTGAAAGGTAGACTCTAAGGAGGTCAAACCACTTAGAGATACTAAATACTTGGGAAGTCGAAACAGTACAGAGATAATAACCACTTGAAGAAACTGACCGATAGAAGAATTTGATCACTCGAAGGGAATGATCATTCTAGATAGACTCAAGGTCTAATTGTAATTGTAATCTATCACCGGAATAGTATAATCATAGTACTTGGTGTACTTGAAGATATACTTATGATTAAAGATTACAATTCCTATGTAAGTTGAATGGTCTTGGAAGATATTCCTTTGTGGAATAAGTTTGTGTCTACATAACCTAAGGCATTGTGACGACAATGGAAAATAGGAAAAGGTGTAGAACATAGTGGTAAGTCAAGACACAATGGTCTTAGACACACTACCATAGTACAATTGATCTCAAAATGCGACTGTCACAACTAGCCATGTGAAGTCAAAATCGGATCCGTCTACCTAAGGGTAGTAATCGAGATCAACTGTATAAACTGTTAAGGGGAATGGGTTTAAAACCTACAACAAAAGAACTTATAACGGACACTCAACCTTGAGAAATGGAGATCCCAGGCCCTTGGTTCAATGAGACAACCAATTATAAGTTCTAGTAGAGTTACTTGGAAATAACAACTCGGTTTATTAACCTGGAGATGTTGAATACTCATTCCCAGAACATCCAAGTACAAGCACATGCAGCAGTGGTAAGGATAAGTTGAGAAAACTTTTAATGATTTCTATACCTTCGGGTGGAGTAGTGCATGATACTCCTTATAGTGAGAATCACCTATATAAAGCGAGAGGTAATTAGGCCGCCTCTAAATGAACGCTTATGAATGAGATACGGTCCAGGGCCGAAATGGACAAAACCGTGAGAATGAAAAACTATTAGAGCGATTATTATGTGAGTATTATTGTCTTGGTATACAACCTACAGTCACTGGTTCAAAGCGACTCGCTACCAAATGGCTAGTATATCCAATAATATTTCACTAGGGAAGATTCAAGGCCACAAGCTATCTATCCCGATGTAATAATAGTTCGCCGAAACTTTGGACGAAATTGCATACATGCATTAATTGTCATTCATGTGGGGGATTGTTGGAAATGGATAACGGAAAGTTAAGTTTAACTTAACGTTGATCTAGTTTCTAACGGAAGTTTGTTATGTGTTAACGGAACTAGTTACAAATGGTAATCTACATCTGTTGTAGATTATATATAACTCATTTAATGTCTCAAAACCATTTAGGGTGAATGAGAATTAATGATAAAGTCTTTTGTAACTTAACAAGAGTTAAATATTGGGTCAAAGTTTGATTTGGGTTGGTCCCAAAATTGGGGTGGACTTGTTGTGGCTAAAGGGCTGACGAGCAGGCTGAAGAAGTTTTTGCACGACCGTGCACGTGTCTAGGACACGGCCGTGCACCGTGCCTTGGCTTGCCACTCGACCGTGCTGAGCCTTGAACTCGACCGTGCATATTGCCTTGCACGGCCGTGCAGTTCATTGGACACGGCCGTGCAAATGTTGTTATACCCGAAAAGTGGTGACTTTTCAAGGGAAAAGCCACCAAACCCTTTGACTCTCCTTATATACTTCCCCTCCGAATTTCAATTCACTCATACTGTATTTCTACCCTTCCTACCCTCTAGTGAGATAGATAAACATACCCAAATCATTGGCATCTTGTTGCATCAAATCTTTCAAAGTCCAAAGTTCTAAATAGTGAGTAGTTCGTAGAGTTACCAATTTGGAGTGCTCCTATTGGTGATTATAAGTCATTTTATCTCACGAGAAGTTTGTCATTTAAACCGTAAGCACCTGTGCGGGGCAAATACTTCTTACGGAAATTGTGCTACACAAGACTCGACTTCCTAAATTGTTATTCCCAATTTCCGTTAGTTTTTCTGTCAAGTTTTCCGTTAAGTTTGAAGAAGCCACACATAAGATCCAACACCATTTTGCAACCGTGAGATTTACCGGGAGATCAAAGTATCAGACAACAAGGGTTTTTGAAATTGGTACCTCTCCATTCTGTTTTTTCCCCCAATGTTTATGCTCTGTGTGTCTCTAGGGTTTCAGTTTTCTCTTGTGTATGTTTTCTGCAGCTTTGTTCATTTTATGCTCGGATCTATTGGACATTGCTGATCGGAAATTGTTTTTATCTACCTCTAATATTTATGGTTGTTAGTCTTTTAGTTATGATAGTTAATCGAATCAATGTTTGAGAGTGGATTTGGTAAGGGATATGAAATGGGTTTCTCTTGTAGAGGTTGAAGAAAAAGGTATATTGGTCATTTTAATACACCCATTTATGACAACAGGTCAGGTTTAGGGCAGGTTTGGCGGTGGAGATGGCGGTGGGTTGATGGCGGAGGAGATGGCGGTGGGTTGATGGTGGTGGAGATGTTTAATTTATGAAAATATTTTCTTATTGAAAAAGAATTAAATAAAGAATTCATTAAAAAATATAATGTAAATAAAAAAGTATTTTATTTTTGAAACATAAAAAGTATTTTTGTAACAAAAAAAAATGTAATAAAATGCAATGTAATATAGTAAAGCATCCTAAGATTTTAATTATTTTATGATTTTTTTATTTCATTTTACAGTTTTTTTTATCATTTATTTTAACAAAATGGGAGGTAAAATAAACAATTATTGAACTTTATGGGTATGAAATACAATTTTCAAAGAAGCTCGTTAGATGGATAATCAGTAATATATTGTTGATGTAGTGTAATTGCTCTTGGTAACTCGGTCTTTTACTGTGACACATCTCTTTTTTATTTTTCTGCTTTAATTCCTGTTTTCTATATGTTTTGAATCTTGGATCAGTAGAATACATGCATTGCTTATGATGGATATAGTTGGACATTTTTCTTTCATTGATTCGTACTCCTGATGGAAATAGTCTGGTATTAAGATTCTTGACCCCACCTTTTGTGCTAGGTCAAGTATACTTGCATATAAGAGAGGTGTGTGTGTCTGAAAGCCAAGACTATTAGGACAATTTATTTTTTGTTGAAAGAACTGAAATGTATGAAGTGCAGCTCCAGCCGTAGAAATGATTACAAATTGGAAATTCAGTATGTGGTTTCATTATCCAAGTGTAGAAGTGGTTAAGCATATATTTTCTTTTATATGTTAATGTTGTTTAGAAAAACAGTCAGTATGTGGTTTCTAGCTAGGTGATAATAGTGGAAGTGAAAAGGGACAACCATTTTACTTCTTGTGCTAGTTGTGTATGATCAATGGCGGTGGTGCTACGTTATTAGGACAAACAACACTAACCTCCTCCATTGCTATTTAATATTTAGACTTTGATAATATTTGCTCCGTCCCATTTCTTAAAGACTCTTAATGATCTCACCATATTGCATCTTGAATCGAAGTATGAATTAGACTCTTAATGATCTCACCAAAAATAACAATCACACGGAACTAATTAGGCTCATCAAATTAACTTACTTCCGTTGTAGTGGTGGACTCCAACCTTGGCAAGCATAGCATAGTACTCAATGGAGTATGATTTCTGTTCAGAGGTAACACTAATGGGAGGAATTAGACAAGGTGTAAACTTAGTATTATTTGCTTGATTACAAACAAATAAGTAAGAAAACTGTGGATGAAATAGTTTAGGAACATCTAGTTCTAGATCTCATTTTGGGGCGATTGACGGCATCGCGGACGGTGATTATGTCGCCTACGTTTGAGCGCCTGATATCAATCCTGGTACCCTAGATGCACCTTATATGAAACAAATTAGGATACAGTTTCTGTATCCTAGTTTGTTACATATTTAGTAATATTAACGAATAGAAGAAAACATATGTTAGTAATATTAACGAATAGAAGAAAACATATGCCACTATAAAGAAAACGATAAATAACCGTACTCATAATCAAATATGTAACATGTTATATTTAGTAAACATAACATGTTACATATTTAGTAAACATAACATGTTATATTTAGTAAACATAACATGTTACATATGGAGTGGAAAATCTCAAGTTTTTTGCACAAGCATTAGGTCCAAAGATTGAAACTTTGAAAGTAGATTTAGCAATTAATCAGAAAACAAGAAATCCCCAACTTCAATTTGTAGAAGATACAAAAACTGGAGTTGGGGATTTTCTTGTTTTCTGATTAATTATAATAGTAAATCTACTTTTAAAGTTTCAATCTTTGGGCCAAATGCTTGTGCAAAAGACTTGATATTTTCCACTCCAGCTCATTATAAATGTAAACCCTCTCTCTCTCTACCCCTCTCTATTTTGTTAATTTTGTGGTGGTGGTGGTAGTAGTAGTGATGGTGGTAGTGGGATTCTTTAGATGCACCTTAGGGTATTGTGGTTGGTGGTTAACATCTTAAAATATAAATAAGATGAGAACCTTTCTCACCCATGACTATCAAAATCCGTCCATCTTTGATCAAACAATGAGAACTTGTTTGCTCTGTCTTTCTTGGTCTAAGATGAGATAGGGTTTTGATAGTTGTGGATGAGAACGACTCTCATTTTGTTTATAAATGTTAATTTAATTCATCATTGTAAAATTATATATTTTACAACAAAGAATTAAATATTAATATTTAAAATTATTCACAATAGTAATAATTTAGGTCTATCTAATTTTCAAGTCTTTTAAAGTCAAAGGGTGAGGAAGGGGGGGGGTGAATGTCTCAATAATGTAACATATTCAACTGCATACTACCTTAGTGGTTCTAGATCCCATTTTGGGGCGATTGACGGCATCGCGGACGGTGATGTATATCGCCTACGTTTGAGCGCCTGATATCAATCCTGGCACCCTAGATGCACCTTATATGAAACAAACTAGGATACAGTTTCTGTATCCTAGTTTGTTACATATTTAGTAATATTAACGAATAGAAGAAAACATATGTTAGTAATATTAACTAATAGAAGAAAACATATGCCACTATAAAGAAAACGATAAATAACCGTACTCATAATCAAATATGTAACATGTTATATTTAGTAAACATAACATGTTACATATTTAGTAAACATAACATGTTACATATGCAACAATTAGATAAGTATTTAAATCACTACAAGAAAACTGGTCTTTCGTGATTGCTTTTGGCGATGGCAAAAAAAACAGTCGCGTTTGAGTATATAAGGAGACGGCCTCTGTGACTGCATTTAGTGCAGTCACAGTAGGCTAGCGTGATGGCTAAGCAGTCACGGATGCCATCACATATATGTTTTTTCCTCTAGCACCAACAATGTAGTTCGGGCGCGAACGTGAAATTCTAATTTTTATCAATGGCGATGGCTTTAGCAATCGCGTTTTATAAAAATATTAAATTAAATAATTTTAAAATTGAATTTTTAATTTTTTTAAAAGGCGACTATTTTGCAATCGCCTTATATAAAAAAAATAAAATTATTTAAATAAACAATTAAAAAACCCTTTTCTTTTCTGATAGCTTCCACGGTTTTAGAAAACCCTTTCCTTTTCTTTTCTGACTCTCTCGTTCCTCTTCTTCTTCCTCACCCTCCAGCGACGTTCTTCCGGCGGCGATACCAGCGCGATTCCAGCGGCGATTCTTCCTCCGGCGCCTATTCTTCCGATTCCAAGGTACAAGGTGACTATCTCTCTCTCTCGCTCTCTATCTCTCTCTCTCGCCCTCTCTCTCGCCCTCGCTCTCTCTCTCCATGTCTACTCGGGGCGTTTGCAGTTGATTGGGGGAGGAGAGAGAAACGGGGATGTTGAGATTTAACTGGGGATTATGCGCCTCATCCCAATTCAAACTAATCTCCGCAAGTTTCTTCAACTTTATTCACGAATTCTATTCCATTTATGATTTCTCTTCTGTGGTTCTCAGATTGCACAATTGTGTTATTGTTAAAGTCACTAGCGGTTTTAAGATGTCGTTGATATACCTACTGTATAGACTATAGAGTAGGGCATTACCTTTGACTATGTTATTTATGAGCTTGCCCTTTTTGGGGGAATCCATGAGATTTTACCCTTTGGGATTCTGTAGTGAGGAGAATGGCTAGACATCTTGATGCTTGGAAATTGGCTGTCTTTCCGTTGATGGTAGGATTACCTTTATTTGAGCATGCTTATCAAGTATCTTTCCTTATTTTCCTTATCTCTCACAGATCCTTGTTGGTCTGTCTAATAGTAGTTAGAAAATTACGAGACATTTCTTATGGTAGGTGTTCTCTCGGGGGGGGGGGGTGGTTGTACGAGTGTGATCAAGATTGTTAAGGAAGATGTTGATTGGGACTCTGATTAGTAGGAACATCTAGGTGGTTTGCTTGTAAACTACATGCATAAAATGTTTAAGAGCAAGCTTGTCATCCATGATACTATATTTAGTAAACATAATCAAATATGTAACATGTTATATTTAGTAAACATAACATGTTACATATTTAGTAAACATAACATGTTACATATGCAACAATTAGATAAGTATTTAGATCTAATTTTCAAGTCTTTTAAAGTCAAAGGGGGAGGAAGGGGGTGAATGTATCAATAATGTAACATATTCAACCGCACACTACTGTAAGTGCTCCAATTTGAGCTTGTTAGTATTTTCGTTAGAAAATTAACGAAAGTTATAACATTTCTAACATTTCCTAACAATCCTAACTTTTCTAACAAAATGAGGGCAAAATGGGCATTGCTATTTAAAGATAAACCTTCAAAGGAATCTTAAAAAAGCAAAAGAAATGAAAAAAACCCGAAACAGCAAGTTGAAAAACATTTTCTGCTGGTATTTTTGAATTTTATTCCTTATGTCCAAAGCCTGGAGCAGCATTTAATGAACAGTGCACGCCACCGATCCTATCCACGCGGATGACTTTGTATTTTTCAGAGGGCTATAAATTGAGTCCTCCAGTCACAAAAATAAGGAGAGACAAGAACACAACTCACAGTATTTGGCGAAAATACTTGAGAAAACAGTGAGAATTCTCTAAGAATTGTCACATTTTTCTCTTGAATCTTCTCAACTTTCACTCACTCAAATCAAACCCAAACACTCTTGCATTCAAGCCTTCAAACACAAAACACAAAGAAGATAGGTATAACCTCCCTCTTCTTACCCTAAATCTCTCATCCATGCATGCATTTTCAAGCTACAAAATGTAGTTCATTCATCTTCTTGTCTTAGATCCAAGAAGATCACCATGGAAGTTCATCTCCATGGATGATCTTCTACAAGGATCAACATTTTGTTCAAAGTGTTCTTACTTTCTTGCAAAGAAAACACATTTTCAAAACCCTAAAAACCATTTTCAAGCACCAAATCTTGATTTCAAAGGATAAAATTCCCCTTCCCAAGCAAATGAAATGCTTAGTCCTAATGTACCCCAAGGATGGTTTGGTATAGTTGATTCACCACTAAAATGTCAAGTGATCACTAACCAAAACCTAGGGAAATGGGGACAAGCATGGATGCAAAAACCCCCCTTTAAAATCATGTTTTCTTTCTTGAGAAGTTGCTGTCCAGTAGCAATTTTCCAAGACCCCAGTCCATTGTCTTAATTTTTGGACACAGATAAACTTGGAATTTGGTGTTGACTACAAAACACTTTTTGTATCCAACATCCAGAGATTTCGAGAAATATTTTTACTTTATTTTTTGGGTGAGTAAAACTCCTCTTTTCAAATTTTCTTTTAGAGGCCAGTTCATCAGCTTCTGGGAATCCAGATCTCATATCTGAGATTTCCAGAAGGTTTTGACCCCTCAAATATTCTCCAAAATGGAAAATTCCTTCGCACAAATCTTATTTAAGGTGTCTGGAACAACTTTCATTCTCTGAGTTTATCCAGATTATGAAGTTTTAAGGCCCTTGAATCCATTTCAAAATCAAAGGTCCACTGCCTTTTTCATTCTGGCAGAAGTGACTCTCAACTTCAAAAGGTCTTTTGAGTACCAAATCTCAATCCAAAAATCTTTCAAAAAATCATGGGATCAGTTTAAAGTCTTAAAAAGACATCCCAATTTTTACTTTTCTGAGTTTCAAATTATTTTGTCCAAAACACACACAAACACACACACAAATGATTTTCAGCTTGGAAGACTCGTTTTACGAGGCATTCCGGGTGCACACTAACGTCCTTCCCGGCGTGTAACATGACCTCCGAACCCAAATCTTTAATCTCGGGCATTTTTCAAAGTTTTGGTCCTTAAAACAAAAATGGCGTGGCGACTCCGTATTTTTCCGGTTTTATTTGGTTTTCAAAGAAACGCAAAACCGAATTTTCCCGCGAATGGCACATCATCACAGTGGCGACTCCGCTGGGGACAAATAAGCTTTTTTCTAAAAAAAAAATGATATTTGGTATATTGGTGGAAACCATTAAACTTCCCGTTATCGCCTCCTAACACGAGTCGGGGATAAATTGTGGTTTAACAATCCCACGTACCGGTATCACCGTTTTCAAAAAAAAAAAAGAAAAAAAGCTTTTGAGGGTCAAGCTTCCGTCCCGGCTTTAAAAATTATTTGTTGTATGAGTTGATTTTTGCACATTTTCGTGTTGTTTTGGCCGCCTCGGAAAAAGTCAAAATTTTGACTGTCGGAATCATGTCCCTAACTGTCGGAATTTTTGTGCTTATGTGCTCATTTCAAAAAAAAAAAATTCAAAAAAAAAATTCAAAAAAAAAAAGAAAATTTTCAAAAAAAAAAAAAATCATGCATCATATTTTTAAGACACATAAAAAATTTCTATTTTACTCGGAAAAAGAAAAATAGACTGCTTGCACACTACGCGCACGTGACCATACACTGCACACTACGTCCCTAACCCGGGGAAATCCTTGTCGCGGCCCGTTTGGTCTTATTACGCCTCTCGGTGCAAGCACAGGACTACCCAAACATCCCATGGAGCCTCGTGTCGATCATGCACTTGTCCGTGACACACTTTGTCCGAGACCCGGTTGGTTTTTAGTTTGGTCTGTGTCATGCCCTGTCTGTGTATAGACCTTTCCTTTCAAGCCTTTGTCGGCATACCGACTCAATATCTTTCGGGGACCCTAATCGCCGAAGCTGCCGGTTTTTCGCCGCAGACTTTGACCAAGATATTGACCGGCGCCTTGACTTCGGCTCGGCGGCACAAATTATACACCGACTCCGGCATTGACACTTTGAGTCATCAAGGATTAATGATTATTCCATGCCTAATTACGGCCTAACTGACGACAAGTCAAGATCAATCGTGGACATTCATCAGTCCAAATCATGCCGACTTTTGGTCGAGCCCTCGGACATGATCTTGACTTTAACGTCAGCTTTGTCCGTAATTTACATCGAATGCTCGTTAAGACTCGATTACCCGCCAGACTTTTAGGATCGTTTTTCTTTCGGTCGGTGGGACCCGCTTGCTCTATAGGACCCTCGCCCGGGCCGTGTCCACCCCGGGAGGTCGAAATACGGGTGGAATACGAGGGGCTTATAGACGTAGTGACGGGGCCCACCGATCCAGATCCCGAGTAGTTTGCGAAAAGAAGAGCAATCTTTTCCAACCGACTAGGTTAATAAAACATGTTTTAAGTAAACGTGAACAAATAACTGCACGTTGCATGAGCCCAATGCCCAAACACTTACCCTCCTTCCATTCCCAGACATCTGAACCTTCGTGTCCTTTCCCCGACTCCTCACAAAGGTTGGTTCCGGACACCGGTCACCGTTTGATCGGTGGGAAGAGTCAAGCGCGTCATCGGCTTCGTCGTTTGTTCCGACTGCGGGTTTCGTAATGTCTGCGTCGGCCGTAATGATGGGGACAACGTCACTCCGCCCTCCAAAATCCCTCGGACAGGATCGTGTGGATCCAGTTGGTAGAACAGATGAGACTTCGACATGAGGCTCAAATTAGCGACCTTCTGGGGGTTGTCGCAAGTCATGGTTTGACTATCAGTCTCAATTCCGATGGCACTTTTACCGCAAAGAAGGAAGAAGGTTCTCCTCCTCTTCTTAATCGTCCCGGATACATCAAGATGCTGCCCCAAGATTCCTATGTTTCCACCGCCGGGACTCCTGCCCGTCGACTTACAGGGCAACTGGCCCCCAAACAGCAGTCAAAGACGAAAGAGTTCGGCATACCGTCAGTTATCCCCTCTCAAAGTAATGATCCCGCAAATATCAGCCTGGGTGATGAAGATCAGGAAACAGTTGAAGAAATATGGTCAGCCATCAAAGCCTTGGAGGAACGCCAGAACAGACAGCAAGCCTGGATTGAAGAGGCCACACGCCACTTCGGGACCTTAACAATCTCCCAACCGAGGGGGCTACCCTGAAGGACAAACATATGCCTGTTCCCCGGGACCTTAATACCTCTCATTATCCGGCGGAGTCCAACCACTCGCTTCCAGATGAGCCCAACAGCAGATCTCCCCGGACCAGTTCCACTCAAAGTCATTCCAGCACCGCTCAACCTGAGGTCCCAAATCCGCCACGGTAGTAGAACACATTTGGTGGGATATACATGTTCGTCCCGATTGCCTTGAAAGGGACTATCGGACTTTGGATACACGAGGACCGTCCTCCTAAGAAGAAGAAAATTTCCTCCCAAAGAAAATTGAAGGAAAGATTCGAGGCCGGTGATACCGGTGTGGGTACGCTCGGGGAGCCATGCGGGGATTTGATTATTATGTACTCTACTCCAGCCCGGTCTTCCCCAAAGCAAACAGGGCTAAAAGAGCGAAAAGCCTTGCCAGCTGCACTGAGACTTTCGGACACCGTAATACCGTGGACCCGGGTAACTCTACTGCCAATCAGAAATCTATCCCCCCGCGGGAACGGCCAAAATTCAGTTTGACCAGCTCCCGAGTGCACACCGACAAAGAAAGACCAACGCCAGTTTGGCGCTCCCACTCAATCAACATGTTGACTGGAGATGGCAACCGCCACAAAAGGCCTCAGTATAACCCAGGGGCTTCAGCAAAGGTTCTACCTCACAAGAAAAAGGCACGAAGTGACTGGCTTGATGACTCTCTTTCTCCAGACAAGCACCAAATCTATGATCCCCGCCTATATGGTAGCATGATCACCTTCTGCGACGAAGATTTGCCAAGAGATGTCTCCCAACACAATGAAGCTTTGTACATCACCATTAAGCTCAACACAGTATCGCTCCCTGGAGTATTGGTGGACAACGGATCAGCCGTTAATGTCCTCCCCCTCAGCATGATGCGGGCCCTACGCATCAATGAAAGGCACATGATCCCATCTACCCGGTCAGTCAAGGCATATGATGGCACGTCCCGTCCCATCTTGGGGACGGTGGTTCTGGAACTCTGGTATGAAACCCAAATGGTGCCAGCAAAGTTCCATGTAATGGATATCCCCTTCGAGTTCACAGCCCTATTAGGGCGCCCTTGGTTGCATCACATGAAAGCCATAACTTCCACTCTCCACCAATGCGTCAAATTCATTAACCGACAAGGGGACCTCGAAGTCATAAGGGGCGACAGTTTCCTCATAGGGAACGAAGCAGAGACCGTCACTAAGCATGCTCTTAGCCAGACACCGGGGCTACCTCCTCCGAACCGACCAAGGGACTATCGGGGCAAGTCTCATCAGAATCCCCCAGAATCCGGTGATGCCAATTATGTCAATGCACTCAAGCGAGCAGATTCCGAAGAAGTTCGATTCATCAGATTCAATTGTCATTTCCAACATTTGGAGGCATACTGGAAGGAGACATTAAACACCGCCATGGTACAGGCACACAAACCCCGGTCCCTAATCACGGCTTTGTCACCATTCTTCAAACCCACTCTCCGACCCCCGCCAAGCAAGGAAATTTTCATGATAAAGATCGACAAGCATCGTCATACTCAACTCGAATCTATAAACGTCGTATAGGACGTCCTCCTTGCTGAACTGCCTATTAAGCCTTTCCGCTCAAGCATGGGGCACGAGATTTTTCCAAAGCAAGACACCGAGACACAATACGTCCTTACATCCGGATTGAGCGGTCGACCGTGACGAGATAGAATCGCCCGTAGTTGAGGAAGATCCCTACATCCACATGCTCGGTTTTCGACGCCGGACACAATTGATCCCGGTTCGAGAAAGAGATGATAGCAACTGATCGAGGAAGGAGAACGAGAAAAGAGACAGCCCCCGAGTCATGAGGCCCCCGACAAAGAATGCCGCTAAAGAATTGGGAAACTCTCTCAGCCCGTCCGCGACCAAAGAAGAAATGATCACCAAACTTGGATTGGTCCCCGTCCCTTTGTGTCAACCTTTGTAAAGTCCTCTCGAGTCTCTCATTATTGAGTTTGAGTCTTCCGAGTCGTCCGAGGGCCTCACGCCCGAAGACCACGAAATTGTAGCCAATGCGTATTCCCTTTTATTCTCAATGAAATGACGAACCTTTCGAGTATCCCTTAATTGCCACTTTAACTAATGATGAATTAACTAACGATCTAAAAACAGTTAATGATGATTCACTAGATGAAGAAGCAGACACATTAAACGAACAATATATCAAAGAAATCTTTAAGCAGGTTGTCCGGAAAGAGGAAAATCGAGCTCAAGCTGCCGAAGAGGTTTTGACAAGTGTGAATCTGGGAACGGCGGAAGAGCCTAAGGAGACACAGATTGGTAGTTTCTTCGAAGGAACCGAAAGGGACACCCTAATTGAGTTGCTAAGAGAATACGTAGATGTGTTCGCATGGTCCTACAAAGATATGCCAGGCCTCGACCCTTCCATAGTCGAACACCGGATATCGCTCGACCCGTAAGTCAAGCCGCAGCGAAGCTAAGAAGAATTAAGCCCGAATGGTCCCTACAAGTGAAAGAGGAGATAGAAAAGATGCTCGGGCGGTGGTTCATCGTGGGTCATTGAATACCCTACATGGCTTTCCAACATAGTAACAAAGTGACCAAGGCCAACGGAAAGATCCGGTGTTGCGTAGATTTCGTAGACTTGAACAAAGCCACCCAAAAGACGATTTCCCTCGCCAAACATCGACATTTTGGTAGATTCCACGGCCAACCATGAAGTTAAATCCTTCGTCGACGGTTTTTCCGGTTACAACCAAATCAAAATGGCAAGAGGATCAAGCCAAAACGGCCTTCACAACCCCTCGGGGCACCTTCTCGCTACACGGTCATGCCGTTCGGACTAAAGAATGTTGGGGCTACGTACTGCAGGGCGGCTACACTTCTGTTCCATGACATGATCCACAAAGAAATTGAGGTCTATGTGGACGACATGATAATACACTCCAGAGGATCGATGGCCAACACTTTGTTGATTTGAGAAAATTCTTCGGCCGCCTCCGAGACCACAGCATGAGACCGAATCCAGCCTAAATGCACCTTCGGTGTAAGACGAGGCAAGGTGCTAGGATATATGGTGACGTAACGCGGAATCGAAGTAGATCCCCGTAAAATCAAGGCGATAGTTGAAATGAAGCCACCCCTGACACCGACGAAGTGAAATCCTTCATGGGAAGACTGCAATACATAAGCCGCTTTGTAAATCAGCTGACCTCGATCTGCGAGCCGATCTTCAAGTTGATGAAGAAAAATGCCTACACAGAATGGACTCCAGAATGTCAGCTATCGCTTTTGAACAGATCAAGGCATACCTCGTGAATCCTCCGATTCTTTGCCCACCACATCGGCAAAAGCCACTCTTGCTATATCTAACTGTCACGGATACAACAATTGGGGCTATGCTAGCTCAAGAGAAGAAAGATTCCAAGGTCGAAACGCCATCTATTTCGTAGCGTAAAGCTCCAAGGAAGCGAACTCAATTACTCGCCTTTGCGAAAAGACTTGCGCAGTTTGGTCTGGGTAGTGGGAAAGTTGAAACACTACATGCAGTCTCACCCGATACATCTTGTCTCAAGGATAGACCCCATCAAGTATCTGTTCGACAAGCCTTCCATCTCCATGAGGTTGGCAAAATGGTCGTTCTTTTTGGCCAAATATGACATCACTTATGTTTCAAGGAAATCCATAAAAGGACGCATAATGGCAGAATATTTGGCCGATTTCCCAAGTGATGAGTCCCGAGGACCTGAACCTCAATTTCCCGATGATGGAATCTTTGCTCTAGAAGGAGAAAATCGCTGGCAACTCTTCTTCGACGGGGCGTCAAACAAAAGGGGGAACGGAATAGGAATGCTTCGGTCGATCCTACCGACGAACACACCCCCATAGCAAGAAGGTTGAACTTCGAAGTCACCAACAACGCCGCCGAATATGAAGCTTGCATAGCCGGGTTGGAAGCCGCCCTTGAAAGAAATATCAAGGAATTGGAGGTGTATGGTGACTCGCCCTCATCATCAATCGTGTCTCTAACAAATGGAAGACCGTGGACCCGGGTCTACGTAAATATCACACTTACATGGAAGAGCTAGTAACTCAATTCAAGGAGATCGCCTTTCATTACTTGCCCAGAGATCGCAACAGTTTGCAGATGCTCGGCAACGCTAGCCTCCTCGTTGAAATACCCGAAGGGAAGTCCGTCAAACCATTCGTAGTCGGGAGAAGAGAAAATCCCGCTTATTGCTTTGAAATCGAAGCGTAAGCCGAACCGGTGATCCCCGGTACACTCGCATCTATCGCACCTTAAGAACGGAGAAGCCTCCTTCAAAAATGAAGATGGGGAATATAAAGTAGGAATCAAAGCGAAAAGTCTCTCAGCCCTGAAGCGGCTCGCCTCCCATTATGTTCTTTTGGGAAATATGCTATACAAGAAGCGTTATCAAGGCCCCCTCCTGCGATACATCGGCAAACAAGAGGCTACGGAACTTATGAGAGAAATACATGGTGGTACCTGCGGCCCCCACATGAATGGTCGAGCCCTGATGCAAATTATACTGAGAATGGGATACTTTTGGATCTCCATGGAAACCGACTGCATCCAGTTCGTCAAAAGCTGCGACAAATGCCAGCGATACTCAAATCTTAATCACTTGCCTCCTCACGAGTTATACTTCATGACAACCCCTTGGCCTTTCGTCACTTGGGGAATCGATGTCATAGGCAAAATCACACCATCAGGGAGCAACGGCCACGAATTCGTCCTGGTAGCTGTGGATTATTTCACCAAGTGGGTTGAAGCCAAGTCCTACAAAATCCTCAACTCAAGAAAAGTAGCCCTCTTCATCAAAGAGAACATCATATGCAGATACGGCCACACCGAAATCATCTCGTATAATGGATCCCACTTCAAGGGGAATGTGAAAGATCGCCGGCGTAATTCCGAATAACCCA
The DNA here is from genome assembly GCA_022495995.1 of Adenophora triphylla var. japonica. Lineage (NCBI taxonomy): Eukaryota > Viridiplantae > Streptophyta > Magnoliopsida > Asterales > Campanulaceae > Adenophora > Adenophora triphylla. The sequence continues at coordinate 116,163 of JAFEMH010000551.1, read as the reverse complement.
TCACAAGTCATCTCCCTACAGGCCCCAAACCAACGGAGCCGTCGAGGCAGCAAACAAGACTTTGGAAAACATCATCCGGAAAATGGCTGTCCAAGGCAGAGATTGGCCCGAGAAGCTACACCTAGCACTCTGGGGCTACAGAACATCAGTCAGAACGGCAACTGGGGAAACACCGTTTTCCCTCACATACGGAATGGAAGCCGTACTCCCAATCGAGCTAGAAATCCCCTCACTCCATGTGCTGTTGGAAAGCCAGATCAACGAGGTCGAATGGCTCCAGAGTCGCCATGATGAATTGGCCCTGCTAGACGAGCGCCGACTGATGGCCATGGAACACATCCGAGCCTACCAAGGGAGAATGACCAGAGCCTTTGACAAGAAAGTAAAGCATCGGGAGATCCGAGAAGGTGATCTCATCTTAAAAGAGAAGCCCCCAGTCCGTATCAACCCCCTCGGCAAATGGGAGCCTGTCTGGGTCGGGCCATACGTCGTCCAGAAGATCTTCTCCGGAGGAGCCATGCAACTTGCAGACCTCGACGGAAATCCCTTTGTACACCCAGTGAATGGTGACAAGCTGCGCAGATACTACGCGTAAAAAAAACGCTGAGTCAAAAAAAAAAAGAAGAAGAGAAACAAAAAAAAAGAGTGCTAAAAGAGTAATACCCAACTAGGTTGAAAACCCGAAAAGGGCGACCTAGGTAAAAAACAGGGTTGCACCAAAAAAAAGACAAAAAAAAAACAAAAAAAAAACAAAAAATCGGGTTGAACTACGAAGACCCGAGCTCCTCAAAATGAGGGGAACGTAGGCAAATGGAAACGGTTCGGTCTAAAGCACAAATAAAAGTCATACTCGACATCAATACAATCGATCGTACCATGAAAGCGTCTCGAAAACTCAAGCAATTCAAATACTCATTACAAGTTAAAAACTTTTTGATGAGTCTAAGCCCGATTCATTCCTACAACCGGTAACCTCGCTAAAAGAAATTAAGATACATAATCAAACTAATGTGTCTCGCCATGACAAGAAAGGGATACTGAAACCTCGTAGTCACTCCAGCCACTCGAACCGGCCTCTCCCCTCTTCTTCCCCCTTCGAGTCTTCTTCTTCCGAACCGGAAAAATATCGGTCTTCGTCCTACCAAGCTCGGTATAGGAACAGGATCTATCGCACCAGCCTCCGTCGTGGCGTTAGTAGCCCTAATGTCATCTCTCATCTCCGTAGCCTAGCCGGTAGCATAGGAGTCCTCCTCTCCCGCCTCTTGACATAAGCCTTATAGTCGGCACGTGGTCTCCGCTCCCGTCATGAGGATTGGCCCTCGCCGCCCCCTCCTCCTCTCGTAAACCGTCAGGTCCTCCGCACCCACAATGGCCTCACGCCGCCTCAAAATAGCCACCCGAGTCTCTCCTGCATGCCTCTCGTACCAATCCAGGTACCAAGTGGTCAGAACACCGGTCTCTGACGCCCGAGGATAACCCGAGGAGGAAAGACGTCATACCTCCATGCTCGGGAAAGAAAAGAAAACACCGAAGGATCATCCATAGAAACAGGAGCCACCACCCCGGTGGCTATATCATCAAAGTCCTCCAAAGGAACTCGCTCCAAGCCGAACCGTCTCGTAACCAAGGACGGAATATAGAAGCCGGACCGAGAAAGCCCCTAAGCATAACCACATGAGACCCGTCCTTAAGCACTCGCGAGTCTCCACCCGCCAACAAGGCACTCGACCATCTCGATATCTTCGTCCGGCGACCAGCCATCCAACGCTCCCATGAGCCCCGATCATCGAAATCCACAAAGAACCCCCTCCCGGCAAATGTCCAAGGCTTCGATCATGTCAGAGTTTCCCGAAGAATCCCCAAGCGCTCCATCGCCCACAGTGGTCAAGAGGAACGGGCCGCCCGCGCATATACCGCTTCCCAGAGCTGCCCTATCGAGAGCATGGAAAGTCTCCTCCAGGATCAGAGGTACAACATCTCTGCCCAAGAGACAATGAACGACTACATCCAACAGAGACCGATGACAGATCCCAAAAGAATAGACCATGAGCAAGGTCCCGAACATGCAAAGTGCAAAGGCATCCCAATAGGCATCGTCAAGCAAACCTAAGCCCCTAAACCTATCTGGGAGACCGGAAATGTCAAAATGATCGGGACCACGGATCATACCTTGCGCTTCCTCCGGGGAAAGATGAAGGAGGACGCACAATCCGTCAACAAAAGAAGCTCCCTCCGGCAAAGGAACCGCTATCTCTTCCACCTCCGGACCTCCAAGCAAGGCTCCGAAATTCTTCGACGGTTGGGACCATCTCGTTGAAGGAAAGGTAAAAGACATGCCTTCTAGTATCCCAAAATGAGGAAGAAGCCCTCGAGAAGATCGTAGTCCGGAATCAATTCCTTGAGAGACCATAAGCACTTCACCTTGTACCTTTCTTCAAAGAAGGACCTCCTCTCATGCATAATCTCCGGGACCAATCCTTGAACTTGTTGAAGAATGATATTTGGGATTCTTGGGACAATTTTGATGGAGCTTTTCTAAGGTTTTCCATGGATTTTCTCTTTCTCCCCGAAAATGGTCCGTTTGGACTCGGAGGTTGAAGAGGATATTTGAATTTGAAATAAAGTGAGACCAGATCTCAAGCAAAATTAAAGGACAATGTCGGATGCAGACTCCTCCGCGCGGACATGATTGTCTTTCATCGAAAAATCTCGCAACAATCCAAGCCGCCGCACCAAAAAAGAAATATTCCGTCCCGATTGCTCGAAACTCCGTGCAAAAAAAAAACCTCCCCAAACCAAATTCATATACCAAACACTAACACCCTTGCCAAAAAGCCAAGGCTCATGCAACATTGCATTCATATTGCATTGCATTTATAAAAACAAAATCCTAAATTATTACATTCCAAAAATAAAGTGGAGTGTGCAAAAAAAAAAAGAGAAAAATCAAATAAAAAAGTAGGTAACAATAATCCTAAATTATTACATCCCAAAAAAAAAAAAAAAAAAAAGAAGAGCAAAAAAAAAAATGTGTGCAAGAAAAAGTTGTACAAATCTCAAAATCTCGTAAAATCGCCTAAAAAAAAAAAAAAAAAAAAAAAAAAAAGGGGTAATCAATCGTAATCCCTAGCGCCCGACGCCCGTCCCCGGTCCCTCTTGCGACTCGGGCCCGCCTCCTCAGGAGCCCCGAAGATCTCGGGCTCGTAATCGTCCTCGTCTCTGCAAAGAGGCTCGTCAGACCAACCGGCACGCTTCCGATAGGGCAAGCCAAGATCTCGCGAAAAATCATATCCGAAGGTGAAGGCGTCGGATTCCCGGACGTACGAAGACGACTCCACCATGCCGCCAAACGTGTCCCCGCCCGTGTGGATCCCCGAGAATGACGTGATCCGAAGGCGCACCGCGCGGATCAATGAGAGGAGACAGAGGAGTCTCGAAGAAGTCTCGAACGAATAGGGAAGCCTCCCGCCCGACAGCGCCGGCCGTGGTCGCCTCGCTCTAGCTCGAGGAGCCCCGCAAGCGACCATCCTCCCGATAAATCTCTTAGCTCCGATCACTTGCTTCGTCGCCTTCTCGACGACCACCTCCGAAAACCGCACAAAAGCAAAAGCGTCAGAAATGCTTGAAGCGAAAAATGATGACAGGAAAGAAAAGAAAAGACAAAAGCAAAAAAAAAAAGAAGAAGAAAGGAGGGAAGGAGAAGCCATACCTTAATACTCCTGACGAGGCCGGAAAGCTCGTGGAAGCCGCTCAGCCGAGGGATCTCGCACCCTCAATCGGACCCCATCCCGGACATATGAAAAATCCGTCCGAGGGTACCGCGGGATCCCAAGCCCCTCTCTATCCGTAACCCGGGGCATCCTCGGCCTCCTCAAAACAAATACGGGTACGGCTCAATCGCCACAAATGCCGAGAAGCGCCGGCCGGCTTGCAATCATCCCAGTCGCAGATCTGTCACTGGGTGCATCATATCGGCGGGAGGCTCCACCGGTGTCATCAAAGGCGAATTCACGCCATGCCGGCGCGTCACCCTCTCTCCCGCATAATAGGCATCGCAGTCGACCTCTCGTAATCCTCCGCCGCACAAACCCAAATCTCGCGCCCTTCACCGCGCCACCTCGAAACGATCCTGTGGATAAAATATCATCCTCTCATCCGTCTCAGCCTCCGTCAAAGGAAGGCAATCCGCGTATCTCGAGAGTCGTACGCCCGGAGCTTATCTTCTCTCGGGCATGCTTGGGACCAGAGCGCATGGCCGGATACGCCCGACGTACTCCGCGGCCGCCGCCACATCGTGACGTGGAAGAACTCCAACGCCCATACCTGTGAAAGGTAAAAATCAAATCAATCCAGTGCAAAAAAAAAAAAGTGTGTGCTCAAGAAGAAAGGGAAAGCAAAGAGAGAGCTTATACCTCCAGGGCAAACTCAAAGCAGTACAAGGAGCTCACAGCCCTTCCGGCTGTACCTATCGAGAGCAAAGTAAAGCTCGCCAGCCCGACTTCTCCCCAGAGACGTCTCCACCATCTCCATGTCCTCCAAGGACCTCAAGAAGGCAAAGACCGCCGTCCTCGCATGTCCAAAAGGGTGCTCGAAAAGCAAACCACAAGAAGGCCCTAGCACCGCTCGGCGCCTATCCTCTCCTCCCCAGCCTCGTAGCTCACAATGGTCTCCACAATCTTCCCGTAGACCACGACATACTCCATCCCCATCCCCTTTTTGGGAATAGGGGAAAATCCCGTAAGAGCTCGCAGATCCGCATCGCTGTAGCCGTCCCGCCACTCAATGCTGCGTCCATTAAAGGACAAACTCGTGATCGCAGCGTAGTCAGAAGGCGTAACCGTAGCCTCGCCCCAAAAAGAAGTGAAACGTGTGGGTCGCATCCCACCAATGCCGCGCCAAAGCAAACATCGTGCCCTTGCTCTTAGGGAACTTGACCAATCCCCTCAAACACTCAATGAACTCCCAAAGCCCGCCTCAACAACAACTGTCTCGGACTCGCAAAGCTCCTCGGCCCGCATTCGGAAGCCGGTCCCACAAGTCAACTACAGACTCCACCGATCCTCGAGTCTTCATCTTGTTCAGCTGCTCCGTAACGTAGTTGTTTCCACCCTGCAATAAAACAAAAAAAAAAGAAAATGTCAAAAAAAAAAATTGCATTTGCACGAAAAAAAGAGCATACATATGCATCATGAAATTTCAAAGAAAAGTCGACAAAGATAACAAACATATAATGAGCATAGCCCCATTTTTCTCGCACAAAAAAAAAAGACAGTTTTCAGCAAATCCCAATCAACATTCATGAAAAAAAAATTCATACAAAGAGTCAACGGAAGTAAAAACTCCGTCCCATTTTCAAAAAAAAAAAGAGAAGTTCCTATGCATACATGCATATCATCCATCATCTCAAAAAAAAATTCAACGGAAGTAAAAACTCCGTTCCATTTTCAAAAAAAAAAAGAAGTTTCTATGCATACATGCATATCATCCATCATCTCAAAAAAAATAAAAAAATCCTACATTCATACATTCAACAGAAGGAAAAATCCGTCCCACTTTTCAAAAAAAAAAATCATACATACATTCATATCATCATCATCTCATATTGGCAAAATGCCCATTCTTTTCAAACAAAATGCATGCATTGCATCATTTTTCAAATCACAATTCTCGAATTTTCAAAAAAAAATATAATAATAAAAAATGGCGAAAATGCCAATTCTTTTCCCAAGCAAAATGCACATTTTGGGACACCCACAAATTCATTGCAACATGCATATCATCAAAATCAATATTCAAATCACAATTTTCATTCATAATTTTCGGATACTAAAAAAAAATGGCGAAAATGCCAATTCTTTTTCCCAAGCAAAATGCACATTTTGGGTTACTCATATACTCATTACAACATGCAAAGCATCAAAATCAAGATTCAAAGCCAAGAACATCAATCATTCGAATTTTCAAAAAAAAAAATTCAAAAATCACCCAAAATTCAAGCAAGAAATCAACAAAGGGAATGAAAAGATTCGAAGTATACCGTTCGGAGACTCGGATCAGAAGCCCAATGTTGCCAAGCATCGGGGTAGGGTTCCTCCGCAATCGATTGCGAAAGAGTATAGTGCCTCCTCATCCGGACGAGCTCCAATCGTCTCTCCGCTACCGGGCCACGTCCTTGGCCTTGAAAAACACCTTCCCCGTGTTCCATTGCTTGAAAATCGAAGAAAAACGGAAGAATTTTCAAGCTTTTTGGCCTTCAATGGCTTCCTCCCTCGGCTCTCTCTTTCTCTCTCTCTCGTAATTGCAGAAAATTTGAAAAACCTGAATGGGGAAGAGGAAGGGCGTTGGCCCTCATTAAAACCCTCTGGAATACGCTCCTATCCGCGCGGATAGGACTGTCAGGGTCAAAATGACCCTTTTGCCCTTTAAAATTTCAGGACTCTGCAGTTCAGTCCCCAACTTGACAGAGTTAACCAAAGTTAACCAAAGTCAACCCCCTTTCAAGGAAATTATTCCCCGGCAGTCAAACGTAAGTCCGATCTCCCTGAGAAAGATAACGAGATCCCGTATCTTTCATCAAAATCATCAAACGGCAGTCAAACGTAAGTCCGATCTCCCTGAGAAAGATAACGAGATCCCGTATCTTTCAAAATCATCAAACGGCAGTCAAACGTAAGACCGATCTCCCCGAGAAAGAAACGGGATCCCGTATCTTTCATCAAAATTATTCCCCGGCAGTAAAACGTAAGTCCGATCTCCCCGAGAAAGAAACGGGATCCCGTATCTTTCATCGAAATCATTCCCCGGCAGTCAAACGTAAGTCCGATCTCCCCGAGAAAGAAACGGGATCCCGTATCTTTCATCGAAATCATCCCCCGGCAGTAAAACGTAAGACCGATTTCCCCTACAAATACGTCTGATTTTCCCCAGCAAAGGCTAACGAAATCCTCAGCGAACCTAACGGAATCCCAAAAGCCAACGGAATCTCGAGTAGAACTCGAACTACGAAAGGGCTTGATTCCCCACTAGGGATACGTAGGTAGCCTATCATTAGGTCCAGCCCCTCGACCAAAACGGTCACCCTCTCCTTCGGCAGCAGACAAAGTCCACCGAAAGGCCATTTCACAATCAAGGTCCGAGGCACCTAAAACGCCATCTCCAAGGTTCGAGGCACCTAAAATGCCATCATCAAGGCTCGAGGCACCTAAAATGCCATCATCAAGGCTCGAGGCACCTAAAATGCCATCTCCAAGGTCTAAGGCACCTAAAACGCCATCTCCAAGGTTCGAGGCACCTAAAATGCCATCATCAAGGTCCGAGGCACCTAAAACGCCATCGTCAAGGTTCGAGGCACCTAAAACGCTATCACACACAACACTAGGAAAGCGATAAATCGCAATCATCCCCAGCAGAGCAGATGGCCATCAGACCGAAAATGGTCATTCCTATCCCCAGCAGAGCGGATAGCCACCAGACCAAAAACAGTCATTCATATCCCCAGCAGAGCGGATAGCGCTCCGATCAAAATGATCATCTCTTACCCCCAGCAGAGTTTCTCTCCAGCGACCGACTGCAGAACTTGCTCATCAGGTTCGAGGCACCTAAAACGCCATCATCTCCAGGGTCGAAGACCCGAACTACGACTGGCTTGATTCCCATTCGGGATACGTAGGTAGCCTATTAAATAGGTTCAGCCACTCGATCACCTGATCATCCCGCCAAATATGGAGCCTTACTCTTATCGACGACCCCGCTTCCTTCGAAAGCGCCGTCGCCGAGGGGCTACTGTAAGTGCTCCAATTTGAGCTTGTTAGTATTTTCGTTAGAAAATTAACGAAAGTTATAACATTTCTAACATTTCCTAACAATCCTAACTTTTCTAACAAAGTGAGGGCAAAATGGGCATTGCTATTTAAAGATAAACCTTCAAAGGAATCTTAAAAAAGCAAAAGAAATGAAAAGAACCCGAAACAAAGAAGTTGAAAAACATTTTCTATTTGGTATTTTTGAATTTTATTCCTTATGTCCAAAGCCCGGAGCAAAGCATTTAATGAACAGTGCACGCCACCGATCCTATCCGCGCGGATGACTTTGTATTTTTCAGAGGGCTATAAATTGAGCCCTCCAGTCACAAAAATAAGGAGAGACAAGAACACAACTCACAGCATTTGGCGAAAATACTTGAGAAAACAGTGAGAATTCTCTTAGAATTGTCACCTTTTTCTCTTGAATTTTCCCAACTTTCACTCACTCAAATCAAACCCAAACACTCTTGCATTCAAGCCTTCAAACACAAAACACAAAGAAGATAGGTATAACCTCCCTCTTCTTACCCTAAATCTCTCATCCATGCATGCATTTTCAAGCTACAAAATGTAGTTCATTCATCTTCTTGTCTTAGATCCAAGAAGATCACCATGGAAGTTCATCTCCATGGATGATATTCTACAAGGATCAAATTTTGTTCAAAGTGTTCTTACTTTCTTGCAAAGAAAACACATTTTCAAAACCCTAAAAACCATTTTCAAGCACCAAATCTTGATTTCAAAGGATAAAATTCCCCTTCCCAAGCAAATGAAATGCTTAGTCCTAATGTACCCCAAGGATGGTTTGGTATAGTTGATTCACCACTAAAATGTCAAGTGATCACTAACCAAAACCTAGGGAAATGGGGACAAGAATGGATGCAAAAACCCCCCTTTAAAATCATGTTTTCTTTCTTGAGAAGTTGCTGTCCAGTAGCATTTTTCCAAGACCCCAGTCCATTGTCTTAATTTTTGGACACAGATAAACTTGGAATTTGGTGTTGACTACAAAACACTTTTTGTAGACAACATCCAGAGATTTCCAGAAATATTTTTACTTTATTTTTTGGGTGAGTAAAACTCCTCTTTTCAAATTTTCTTTTAGAGGCCAGTTCATCAGCTTCTGGGAATCCAGATCTCATATCTGAGATTTCCAGAAGGTTTTGACCCCTCAAATCTTCTCCAAAATGGAAAATTCCTTCGCACAAATCTTATTTAAGGTGTCTGGAACAACTTTCATTCTCTAAGTTTATCCAGATTATGAAGTTTTAAGGCCCTTGAATCCATTTCAAAATCAAAGGTCCACTGCCTTTTTCATTCTGGCAGAAGTGACTCTCAACTTCAAAAGGTCTTTTGAGTACCAAATCTCAATCCAAAAATCTTTCAAAAAATCATGGGATCAGTTTAAAGTCTTAAAAAGACATCCCAATTTTTACTTTTCTGAGTTTCAAATTATTTTGGCCAAAACACACACACACACACACACAAATGATTTTCAGCTTGGAAGACTCGTTTTACGAGGCATTCCGGGTGCACACTAACGTCCTTCCCGGCGTGTAACATGACCTCCGAACCCAAATCTTTAATCTCGGGCATTTTTCAAAGTTTTGGCCCTTAAAACAAAAATGGCGTGGCGACTCCGTATTTTTCCGGTTTTATTTGGTTTTCAAAGAAACGCAAAACCGAATTTTCCCGCGAATGGCACATCATCACAACTACCTTAGTGGTTCTAGATCCCATTTTGGGGCGATTGACGGCATCGCGGACGGTGATGTAATATCGCCTACGTTTGAGCGCCTGATATCAATCCTGGCACCCTAGATGCACCTTAGGGTATTGTGGTATAGTGTATAACATCTTAAAATATAAATAAGATGAGAGCCTTTCTCACCCACAGCTATCAAAATCCGTCCATCTTTGATCAAGAAAGATAGAGCAAATAAGTTCTTGTCAGTTTGAGCAAAGGATTTTCTGTTTAATAAAAGTTTTTCCAGTTTTACTGTCCTCTTCTCTCTAAGGATCTCAAACATCACAGCCATGTTCTTGTCAGTGTCTGTTTTACTCTTCACTGGTGTTATACCGTCACAAGTAAAAACAAGGTAACAGTATAACACCAGTGAAGAGTAAAACAAAACTTTCCTCAATTTTTTAATCTCCACCTTCCATTTACTCGAGATCTGATTGCGTAATCTTCCTCATGAGCTTGAAAGGCTGGCGGTGTTGCCCTCAATCTCACGGTTGCTTCGCATGTGCAACCGTGAGATTGAGGGAAACACCGCCAGCTTTCAAGCTCATGAGGAAGATTCAATCAGATCTTGGGTTAATGGAAGGTGAGATTGAAAAATTGGAGGAAAGTTCTGTTTTCTCTTCACTTTGGTGTTATACTCGTTACCTTGTTTTTACTTGTGACCGTATAACACCGTGAAGAGTAAAACAGCATCAAGACATGGCTGTGATGTTTGAGATTCTTAGAGAGGAGGATAGTGAACCGGAAAAACCTATATTAAGCGAAAATCCTTTGCTCAAACTGTCGAGAACTTGTTTGCTGTCTTTCTTGGTCTAAGCTGAGATAGGGTTTTGATAGTTGTGGATGATAACGACTCTCATCTTGTTTATAAATGTTAATTTAATTCATCATTGTAAAATTATATATTTTACAACAAAGAATTAAATATTAATATTTAAAATTATTCACAATAGTAATAATTTAGGTCTATGCAAAAGCCGAAATTTCTTTATTTTCGATTATAAAGCAAGTAGACAAAGTGATATTTGCATTTCATATAATCATGCATTTCGGGATGGGATAGGTTTATCAAACATGCACTTAAAGGACAGAGTAGGTGGTTAGGTAGGGACACCATTATCCTTTAGTTTAGTTTGAACTAGAGCTCAAGATTTGTTGATACTAAGAAGCCAATCCCAATTCTAAACCTAATTTTAAATATTAACAATTTATAATTATTCACAATATTAATAGGTAAAAAGTCCCAGCAGACCCAATTTAAGGCAGCATGGAGCATTACAATGGAGAAATTGTTTCCCGAGAGTACCAATTTCAACAAGACATTCTTGAACTCTCGCGCTTTCACCAAAAACAACACCGGAAACTTATTGACAAGAGGTATAGCATGCCATGCATCTGGTCTCTAAAAGATTGGAAGATTGATTGGGATGCGCTCAGAGCTTCGTGCTTTTGGGATTCGGAGCGACATGTGTTCACCCTATCGTACAACGATCCGATGCCAACGATGGAGCATTTTCGAGCACCGGCCGGTGTGGTGAGTCGAGAGACTGTGGCATTTCCTCGAGACGGACGATCGATTCTGGAGCAACTATCTCGAATTCTTGGGATTATCAGCAGACCGGGTATCGGGCATTGTCGTTGACGATAGATTCATAGACTTGACTCATATAGCCAGATTGAGTCGGACCGGCCCCTGACTGTTTGATCTATCCACTTCCTTAGATATATTCATGTTGCTCATTCTGCTCGCGCACTACTTCGCGGCTACATCGGAGTGTGTCCAGCTACGCCGTTAGAGATCATCGAGCAGTGAGAGGTGATCGAGGAGTTGACATCCGGCATATTCAATCTGGACAGGGAGCGATGGACATCATTCCACTGTTGCTAGCGGAGACATACCACGGCATTGATAGATTAGCCGGAGGATCCGAGTACATGGGTTCAGGCAGCCCCAGATTACTATCATTGTAGCTGTATGAGAGATTTCGCTTGATCTCGCCATTACCTTTGGTGACTGGACAGCGCAGGATATTGAGGGATGCCGCTACTGAGAGTTGGCATAGGAGGTTGGCCTTGGCCCGATATGAGACCGCAAACCTGTACTATTGGATTCCGGCATGGGGATTGCAGACTATGAGAGATATTCAGGACGGGTCAGTTATTGTCCGACTTCCGGGACTACATGTATCATCCTTTTGCATTCCATCTCTAGTGAGCAGACAGTACGGATACCCGCAGCAGACCATTCGGACTTTGAGAGAGCAGTTGATGACTAATACAATGCCGATGATTATGACTGAGCCTCAGACTACACATTTCTTTGGCAGAGCATTTCTAGAGGGCTTTCTTCCGATACGACCACTACTCCGTCAGACTAGAGGTAGCACATTTCTGACCACCGAGTATCTGACATGGTACGAGGAGCGGCAAGGTCCTGTACACCGATGATAGAGGCTCGATGCCGAGAGTGTTTTGGGGCGAGACTATTCTTCCGTAGGACATTAAGAGACATAGAGGCCAAGAGCAACCCCGATGAAATCACTTTGGCGACATTGCGGCAGATTATGAGAGACGGGAGATTCGGAGAGCCGCTTTGAGAAATGATCCCAAAGTGATAGCTCGCGAGGAGGCCTTGAGGCAGAAAGAGCAAGATGCGAGAGCTACGGGCGATTGATCCACCGGCTCACACGATACCTGAGCCAGGACGAGGTCAGACTGACTTTTTCAACATACCTAGACCAAAGACCTCCCGGGGACCGAGGCGGAGGAAGAGTAGAGATTCGAGTTCGGGAGCGGGAACGAGTTCCTAGACACTTTAAGAAGACCTGTTAATATATTGTTAAATATGAGTTAGAAGCTTTATATTTATTTTAAGAAGATCGTGTTGCTTTTAAGTTTGTAATTCAAATTTAGGGAATGATAATACGTTAATTACTTCTAAACTGTTAATATATTATGAAATCCAATAATTATTAACATCCCAATTTTGTTTCATCCGTCGATTAAATTGAGTGTACGTATAATATATGGATTGCAATGCAGGAGTGATGTCTGTTAACGATGATCGTAGTTGGATGTACAAGCGGAAGTTGTCGAATCATAGCGGTATCAATCCTGAGTTTTATAGAGGGTTGAAGGGGTTTATTGAATTTCTTTGAATCAAATAAAACCGATCACATGGATAAGGATGGTAAGATTAGGTGTCCATGAGAAAAGTGTTGTAATGTCAAGTATCTAAGCTTGATCGAGACTCGGAAACATCTTTTGCGTAACGGGTTTGAAGTTGGGTACAAACGGTGGACCCGTCATGGTGAGCTGAGATTGCGCACAAATGTTGCGAATAATCCCCCCGGGAATATTCATGTACCTCCCGAACCCGAACCTATTATTCAGGACAATGAAGAACCACCTTTGAATATGGAAGATATGGTTAGGGATACAGCCGGTCCTTCCTTCGATTGGTCGAGAGAACCAACGGCTAAGAACCAACCCCTGCAGCCAAGAAATTTATTGATGCTATGGACTCTGCAAAGAGAAGGTCTATCCAGGGTTGCGAGATCGGTGTGTTGGAGGCCGTGGCTGAGCTCCTTAACATAAAGGCCGATTGCAATATTAGCCGATCGCTTATAATCGTATCATGAAAGCAATTAAGCGGATGTTGCCGAAAGAGAATAAGATGGTTACAAACTTTTATGAGACAAAGAAGTTGGTTGGGCGAGATTAGGCTATGTTATGAAAAGATTGATGCGTGTAAGAATGATTGCATGCTATTCTACAAGGAAGATTGACGAAGACGAGTGTTCAATTTGCGGACAAAGTAGATATAAGCCAAATCGGAGGGGGAGTTCAAAACACAAGAAAAGCAGACCACATAAGCGGTTGCGTTACATGCCGTTGATTCCAAGGCTGCAACGCCTCTACGCGTCTAAATCTACTGCAGAGGCAATGCGTTGGCATAAGGAAAGTTTGCGTGAAGAGGGTGTGTTGATTCATCCCGGTGATGGGGAGGCATGGAAACACTTTGATGAGACTTATCCCGACTTTGCGTACGAAGCAAGAAATATACGGTTATGCATTTGCTGCGATGGTTTCAATCCGTTTGGTCTGGGGAAAAATCTTACTCTTGTTGGCCGGTTATAGCCACTGTCTACAATCTTCCGCCCTGGTTGTGTATGAGTGATCCCTACATGTTCTTGTCGTTATTCATCCCGGCCCAAATGACCTGTGAGGAACATTGACGTCTATCTCCGACCTTTGATGGACGAATTAAAGCAGCTTTGGGAGGATGGGGTCGAAACGTGGGATGCTTTCAAGTGAGAGAATTTCAGCATGAAGGCTGCGTTGATGTGGACAGTTAATGACTTCCCTGCATATGGGATGTTATCGGGTTGGAGCACCCACGGGAAGTTGGCCTGTCCGTATTGTATGAGTGACACAAAGTCTTTCACGCTCACGCACTCTGGAAAACCATGTTGGTTCGATTGCCATAGACAATTTCTTCCGGAGGACCACCCATTCAGGACCCAGAAGAATGCGTTTAAAAAGAACAAGATTGACCATGATGAGGCCCCGATTCGTTTAAGTGGTGGCACGGTCTATGAGAAGGTATCTACATTGCCCGATCCTCGGTGGGGGAAAAAGTTTTTGAAGACCAAAATACAAGGGTTTGGGACTACCCATAACTGGATCAAGAGGAGTATATTTTGGGAGCTGCCATACTGGAAAACAAATCTCATTCGACATAACCTTGACGTGATGCACATTGAGAAGAATATATTCGATAATGTTTTTAACACGTTGATGGTTTTCAAGAGAACAACTAAAGACAACGAAAAAGCTCGAAAGGACCTTAAGGAAATCTGTAAGCGGCCGGCCTTAGACTTGGTATACGTCAATGGTAAACCAGTTAGACCGATGGCTCAATACGTGCTTACAAAGGAAAAGAAGCTCCTCCTCAGAAATGGCTCAAGGATTTAAGGCTTCCCGGATGGTTACGCGTCTAACATTGGTAACTGTGTCAATGTAGAGGAGGGGAAAGGGCAGGGTTTAAAGAGTCACGATTGCCACGTTTTGCTGGATAGGCTACTTCCGATTGCTCTCGGGGGTCTCTTGCCCGACAATATCCGGGTGGCGTTAACAGAGTTAAGTGAGTTTTTCCGAGCGTTAACATCGACCACTGCGTGTTGATCACATGAAAAAGCTTGAGGAGAGCATCGTAGTGACTTTGTGCAAACTTGAGAAGATATTTCCTCCTTCATTCTTTGATTCTATGGAGCATTTACCGGTCCACTTGGCATACGAAGCTAGAGTCGGTGGTCCAGTTCAATACGAGATGGATGTATCCATTTGAGAGGTAATTGAATTTATTCTATTTCTAAATAATTTGAGCGTTAACAATATACCTTCTTTAACATTATTTATGTTTTAATCTACGAATGACTTTTAGGTATCTAGGCCAATTGAAAAGGAAGATGAGCAATAGGGCCATGGTCGAGGCCTCAATTTCAGGGACTGTTATCATAGATGAGATTGTTGCCTTTGTCGGAACATATTTTCCTCCTGATGTTGATACGAGATTGACTAGGGTTGGCCGCAATTACGATGGTGGTTTTCCGTCTAAGGGAAACATCTCGTATTTTCATCCTGTCGGTTCCTCGGCAAACGGGTTGGTACGCATACGTTAACCGCTAAAGAGTTTGCCGCGGTCGAAACGTATGTTCTTCTTAACTGCGACGAGGTTGGGGAATATATCAAGTAAGTCATTGATGTTATGTTTACGCCTCGTCGATTAAATTATGCATGTTTAATTACCTGCATATGAAATGCCTTGTTTAACCCTATTGCAGAATGTTTGAAGATTTAGCTCAGGATTTATCTCCAGAACTCATCGCAACTAGACGTAAAGAGAATTTCCAAGCTGGCTAAGGAAATATGTAAATATTTCGTTTCATTCAAATTTATTCTATACACTTCTTTAAACATTCAATCTTAAAATTGTATTAAATTGGTTACAATATTGTCTTATAGATAGCCGAACATCCGGGTGATGCCAAAGGCTGCGAGGTTAAGACATTTAGCATCATCTCCGTACTTGAACGTTCATTTATACAACGGTTATTTCGTGAATGGCTATGTGTTTCATACCAAAGCTTACGGGGCTCTAAATTGACGTGGAATAGCGGTGTGAAGCTTAAAGGAAACCTTGATTATTATGGCGTCTGAAAGAAGTAGTCGAGGTGGAGTATTTGGGTAGAAACGGTGTTGTCTTGTTCAATTGTGATTGGCGGGATCTTTGTGCGAGGTGTTAAGAAGCACGCCATATTTGACCTCGTCGATGTAAAGGACTCGTCCAGACATAATGGGGATGACGTCTTCATCTTAGCATCTCAAGCACAACGGGTATACATAACTCCCTACCCTCGTCCGCGACCCGACGGATGGTGGGTCTCGATGACCAAGGCTAGGAGCATGATTGACAACCTACCCTCATCGACAACTATGCAGTCGTCATTAGAAACACCCTATCAAGAGGATGAAATGCCAGTGCCACCTAACGTTTCATCAGCTAATCATCCATTAGATGATGTCACTCATATTCCTCAAAATGTTGATGAACCCGAGGAGGATATCTTACCAGTGAATTTGCCAACTCCTCCGCCTCGTTCAGGTCATCTCGCGCACATTGATATTGATGAATCAGAGGAAGAGGAAGAGGAAGAGGAAGAGGAAGAGGAAGAGGAAGAGGAAGAGGAAGAGGAAGAGGAACCAGAGTTTGATTCATCAGAGTCCGAAGACGAAGATGAAGAACTCGAGTTTTGTAGTAATTCAGAGTCCAGTGGACGAAGATTAATAATAGTTTAAACTTTAAAATTGTATTGTGAATGCTTTAGATTATTAGAACTTTAAAGTTTTATATGTATTGTGAATGCTTTAGATTATTAGAACTTTAAAGTTTCATATGTATTGTGAATGCTTTAGATTATTTTTAATATCCGTCGTTTTATATATATTGTGAATGCTTTAGATTATTAGAACTTTAAAGTTTTATATGTATTGTGAATGCTTTATATTATTAATAGTTTAAAGTTTTATATGTATTGTGAATGCTTTAGATTATTAGAACTTTAAAGTTTTAGATGTATTGTGAATATATTGTTTCCTATTGTTAAAGTTGTATATTTTAATATTTTCTTGTAATGTCTGAGATATGAGTTCTAGTAGAAAGGGTAAGGGTAAGCTTAAGACTAAGCCCATCTACACATTTATTACTGGGACGCAACCGTCCCGATCCGGTACCGATGATGTCGACCCTTCACGCAGTAGTACTAGCTCCACCTCTGGGGCCGGTACTCGGACTCGTCGATTACGATGGGAGGATATTTGTCGGATATCGCCACATTATGACCGGTAAGTAACTCTTCATTAATTTGATATAAGTTGGTTCCTTTTTGTTTTATATATAATTCATTATTTAAGTTAAAATGTTATTGTATAAATATACTTGGCGGGTTTGTAGGTGGATACCCCACCACAGGGACTAAGATCGGGCAATACTGGCGGTCTCGGAAAATGACCGAGTTTTGGCCCAACTGGAAAAAATTGCCACCGAGGCAGAAGGAGGATACGTGGGAGGAGTTTAAGGTAATGTGTTAATGGTTTTTATTTAAAACTTAAATGTTAGTTTGTTATTAAAATGTTATAATTAATAATGATTATACTCTTTTAGTTTTGTAATGTTATCATTATATGTTGTAGGCTAAATATTATTGGGCGTCAGACATCAGCGAGGCGACGGCTAGATTAGTTTTCGATGAGCAGGCTCACAAGCTATTTAAGGATTTTATTTGTAACATATTTATCTATCCTTAATTAGTTTAATTAACAATGATTATACTCTTTTAATTTTATAATGTCATCATTATATGTTTACGAGATATTCATATTTTTTATAGGTACCACGAAGAGAAATTATTATACTAATCGGCTCGCGGCGGGACAAATGACCCTCGACACCTACTTATATGACCGATGAGGTGTTTCGTCAATTTTGCGAATATTGGGGGTCGGATGCGGCGAAGGCTATATCTGAACAGGCTAAGGCCAATAGTGCAGGCTCCTCGGGGTCGGCGGCGATGCATACCATGGGGACGCTCACGGTCGCCGAGCATCACGACCGCATGGTATGTATGTTAGTTTAAATGTAGTAGTGTATGCATGCTTTTAAATAGGTTTATGTACGTATGTTAGCTGGGAGCCATGTTGATGCTATGAATTCAATGGTTTTAGTGTAAATGTAGTGTATGCATGCTTTTAAATCAGTTTAAATGTTGCATTTATACAATTTCAAAGTAATAATCTCGCTTATTTTATTTATAGGAAAGGGAGCATGGTCCGAATATCAGTTTTGTGGATGTTTACGCTAGCACCCATCTTCGGAATCCTACAGCGCCCGATCAACCTCCGCAATGGGTTGATGATCGCTCTGCTAATGCCTTTGTAAGTAAAATATCATTAAATGACTTGATGGCTCATATCGGCCAGGACTTCCAGGGTAATACCCGGCCGCCCCCGAGTTGATTACGGACTATTTTAGACTTGTTTGTACTATTTTTTACTCGTTTGTAAACATTTGAGACATTTGGTACCCGCGGGAGCCCCTCCCCGCCCTCTCCCCCCCCCCTCTCCCCCCCTCCCGATTTGGTACGGTGATATTTAGATTTTATTTGGTACGTTGATTTTTGATTTTTAGTTTTTATAGTTTTAGTTTTATAAATTGAAATGTTATATCAGGTACAAAAAATCTTGGTTTATTGATATTTTAAATTATTTTTTTTAATTTATTTCAGAATCAGCGACGGAAATTTCCGTCGCTGAAATTAATTTCAGCGAATTTAATTTTTGATTATAGCGGCGGAAATTCCGTCGCAGAAATAAAAATTAATTAAAATAAATTAATTTCAGCGGCGGAATTTTTCGTCTCTGAAATTAATTTATTTTAATTAATTTTTATTTCAGCGACGGAATTTCCGCCGCTATAATCATTTAATTTTTATTTAATTTTTGATTTCAGCGGCGGAAATTTCCGTCATTGTAATAAAATTTAAATTAAAATTAAATAATTTCAATGACGGTAATTTTCACGAAATTAATTCATTTTAATTTAATTTTTATTACTGACGAAATTTCCGCAAAATTAATTTAATTCAATTAATTTTTATTACAGCGACGGAAATTTCCGCCGCTGAAATGAAAATTTAATTTAATTAAATTAAATTAATTTAGCAGCGGAATTTTCCGTCGCTGTAACCATTAATTCACCGGCGGAAATAAATTCCGTCGGTAAAATAAAAAAATACCGGCGAAAATTGACCCGTTGGAGCACTGCGACGGGCTGGTAGCGGCGGACCACCGACGGAATTTTTCCGCCGGTAATTATTTTTAGCGACGGAAATTTAATTTTAGCGGCGGAAATTTCCGTCGCTAAATGACCTTTTTCTGGTAGTGAGACCCATTTTGCATTGACTTCTAAATAAGTGTGCAAAATCAAATCCAGAACCTTAAACCGGGTCGGAGTGGCGAAGCCAGGATTTTTTTGAAAGGGGGTCAAGGTTTTTTTAGCATAAGGTATTTGAATTTAATATATAAAGGGGTCAAAATATTAATTTAGTGCTAAATTTTCTCAAAATTAAGGGGGTCAAAATATATAAATTCATAATTTTAGTAGTAAAATGTCATTTTCTAAAAATTTAATAATACTAAAATTGACACATTTCAAAATTGAAGGGGGCCGGACGACCCCCTTGTCATGAGTGTAGCCTCGCCACTGTCGGGTCGAGAGTATATCTTACTTGGACTTTACTATTGTGTGCCCATGGGCACATGATAAGGATTAAAGATTCTCTTGTAATGTGTGTCAAATTAATACTCCCTCCGTTCCACGTAACTGTGGACCTACTTTTTGGGTGTGGAAATTAAGGAAAAGTAGAAGAGAGAAATAGGTGGAGGAGGTGTTTGTGAGTATGAAAAATTAAATAGGAGAAAGAATGACTGGGAGGAATAGTTAGGAGAGAGAATGTTGTGAGTGTAAAAGTGAAGTAGGAGAGAGAGTGAGTGGGTGGAATAGTGAATATTCTTTGGCATTTTTGACAGTCCACACTGATGTGGGACGTCCCAAAAAGGAAAGAATCTTTAATCCTTATCATGTGCCCATGGACACACAATAGAAAAGTCATTCTTACTTAATTCTCAATACCGTAAAGTTTGTATCACTTTGAATTTTATGGTCAACTCACATCAAAATTTGACAATAATTTTATAAAAATCTAGATATGTATATGCAATTTTAAGAATATTTATTGACAATATTTCTAATGATTAAATAATAATAATTTTTAGAATTGAATGAAAATATTTAAATATATATATATATATATATATATATATATATATATATATATATATATATATATATATATATATATATATATATATATATATATATATATATATAAATTTATATAAAAGAAGGTTGAAGTGTATAAATCACTTTAACCATATATATATATATATATATATATATATATATATATATATATATAAATTTATATAAAAGAAGGTTGAAGTGTATAAATCACTTTAATCGGCCCATTTTCCCTCCTAAAAATGGATGGTTCTAGAATATTTTCAAATCAATTAATCAATAAAATAATTAAGGGTTAATGACAATTTAGGGCCTGAAGTATACGGGCGGTACCACATTGGGGCCTGAAGTCTTAAAACTATCAATTTAGGGCTCAAACTTACAATTTTGATCAATTTGAGGCTTTTTGACGTTTTCCGTAAAAAAAAACCCGTTAAGTGACCATGTGCGAATCACGTGACATTCAGTGAGGACATTTTGGTCATTTCATAGACTTCAGGCCCTAAATTGACAGTTGCCCAATTTAAACCTTCTTCCTCCCTCTTCAACCAAACAACAGCAAACCCACCGACGCCACTCCTCCATTATTTTCGGTGACTAAAATAACCAAACAACAGCTAACCCACCACCACACTCAACCCCATTCACGTTCCCATCACAGACCCCCAAATCATACCCAGGTTTAACCCCCCCCCCCCATGCTCAAAACACACACTCAACCACACTATGGTCAAAGCACTCCTTCCCCATTGACAAATTAGGTTCAATAAGTTCGGCGTGGATGTTGTACCTATAAACGGTGCCATCTTGGGTGATACAGATCAGGATGTATTCTTCGATCCAGGACATGCCAACTAAACGGCCACCAGAGTTCCTCCAGATTGTTTCAGAGAGCTGGATGCCGGCGGAATTGAAGATTCTGAGTTTACGGAGGGCGGATTCGGAGTAAAGTTGGACAATTTTGGAATCGTCCCGGATGACGGCGATTGGGCCGCCGAATGGGGCGCAGGCGACTTTGTTATGAGCAAGATCAACGTTCTTCCATTGGAGCTGGTATAGCGCGGGTTTCCGGTAATAGTATTTGTCGCCCAGGAGTTGCCACTCGGCGGCGACTGAGACGCCGGCCATGTCCGGAGGGAGTGGGCAAGGAAAGAGATTCAGGTTATGGTGATGGGATCATTGAATCAAACCTGTGGGTGGATGATAATTAGAAAGATTTTATGATCAATTGGGGGTTTCAGGTTGGAATTAAACAACAGCAAACCCACCACCACACCCAAAATCTGTGGAAACGAAAATGAGAAAAGATTGAGAAAACCCAATTAAGAAATGAATGAATCTCTAAATTTGCTAAAATCTTTGAAGAGAGAGAGTTGATAATAGGGAACAAACTTTTGTTATCATATCAGTTGCTGAATCAAAATGTGTGACAGTTGATAGTAGGTGCATCAAACTTCTTTGGATGAACAAATTGGTCAAATACTATGAAATCAAAAACAAAGTTTTATCTACTTTTTGTGATGCTAAAAGTACCATAGATATGGCAAATGACCCTGTTCAATACTCTACTCCTAAGCATCTAGATTTTAGACTTCATTTTGTTAGTGATATTGTTGAACAGAAAATTATTAGTTGTGAATTTGCTGAAACTAATAAACGATTGATTGATATTTTCATGAAGGCCATTGTTTTCGAGAGATTTTCTTTCATAAAAAGGTCTCTCGGATTGTGTGTGTTGAGATGATCGCACAACTGTATGGACATATGTCTGCATCTCTGTATAATTGTATATTACAGAAAACACACAAAAAAAGGAAGGAAAATCTTCATTCATTAACTGCACGATTATCTCTTGTGATCACTTGATTGGTTTGCATCTTTGACACTATGTTTGACTCTTGATTGTGAGATCCCTTCTAACTTGGTGATAAAATTCCCATGTTAAAATTTTCTTATGATATCTATCATGGAGTGGCTGTCTAATCTAAGGTCACTGAGAAAAACAAGCTGCCTCCTTTTATTTTGAAACTTCCACTCATGTGCTCAATGCCAATGACTTATTGTTGCATCACTTGGGATAAAAATTTGGGCAAGCACTATGGTGTGAGAGTGAATAGCTACTTCTCAGTGACTGATTCAGTGCCAAATATGGAGACATTCTAGAGGCTACATGATTGAGGATTATTGTGGGCACCCCAACCCGGAACCTTAGCTCGTGCCCCGAGCGGGAGGGTCCCAAACTATCTTCAAACCACCTAAACATTTTAAAACTTTTATTTCACTTTAAAAGAAAACCAACTTTCCAAACTTTCATTATAAATCTAACTCAAACATCTCCACACGGAGGAAAATTATAACACACTTTGAAAAGAACAAAATAACCTTTTTAATTACAAACCAACCACAATTATAAAGTTTTCCAAAAATAGTTCAATATACAAATTGTTTTCCCAAAAGAGTAATACTTTATAAATACTCCCAACCACCACCTACTCATACACATACCCTGACAAATCCCAAAAGCAAGAAGCCCAAACTCTTTCTCCGGCCTCACTGGTTTAGGTCACCTGTCTCAGTACGATCTAAACAGTAAAGGGAGAAGGAGTGAGAATAAATCTCAATAAGCTATTATGAATGCAACAAGATGCCAAATAAGGTGCAACACATAACATGGCTACAAATAACACATTGGTAAAGCGGTAACACCTTACTTTCCCTCCTTTTACCTTTCCCGTCTGAACCATAAGTCGTACAACGTGGGAGTAAAACTCCTCTCTTTCCATGAATGCATATTCACCAGAACCAAATACTTTACCATACGGAGAGCAATCAATACTCTCGTCATGAACTGCTTAGGCATATTCACCGGATCCCCATAGAACAAACAGAGAGTAATAAATACTCCCTTCGTGAACTGCTTAGGCATATTCACCGGATCCAAAAGATAACCAGCTATCTGTAAGGCTTTTGGATCTATACAGAAGCTATCGCCCCTTTACTGTGGCCACAGAAGGGGATAGGCCCAAGGCATAATGTGATTTGATCAACTTATAGAACACATCCATAATTGATCGCGTCCCATTACCCTCTACACACCCATATATATATATATATATATATATATATATATATATATATATATATATATATATATATATATATCCACATTTAAGCACATAACCGATACTTGAAATATAAATCCACGCTTGGGATAGTAATGAAACAACATAGTAAATAAATTCACACTTGGGATAATAAAGAAACAACATGGTAAATACACATGTTCAACTAATGCTATAGTGTAACCTATATTTAATACACTATTTACCAACCACCATGAATATGTAAGCAAGTAAGGCCACCATGAATCATAAACAAGTCCTACATATTCATTACACCACATTCAATAACCTTTTTAAAAGTTCAAGATCGAATTACCAAGTTTTGAACAACTTTGGTTAGGTTACGAATCAAGCTTGTCAACACTTTTCCGACCAATATTTAAACTACTTCCCCAACTCCATTTTGACCAAGGAATATACCGTTGCATAGCTAAAGTGTTCTACTTCAATTGTAATTAAAGAAGGTTCAGTTATATCCTAGGTAGATTAGGTTTACAAGGCTTAGAAAATGGTTCAGCTTCGAGATGGCAGGGCACGACTCCTGCCCCAGGGCACGACTCGTGCCCATTTAACCCCACTTAGATACAGTCGTCCTTCCACAGGCACAACTTAGGCTTAACTTGTCGCATGACTTCACAAGGCAAGGTCACGACTCATGCTCAAGGGCACGACTCGTGCCCTTGCCCAGAAAACAGAATTTCAGCAGCACATCAACAATTGAATTCAACCAACTTTAATTTCTACCAATTGTTCCAACACCAGCAAACACTCACTTCAGTCCCAAAACCAGTACACCCTTTTCTATTCAATTTAAACTAAAGCAATAGATGACCAATCCTTTTTCAAACACATTTACAAATTCTAAATTGACCATGAATCTAAATATTTACCCATTACCACTTGGAACAACCATTCTACTTCTATCCAATACATCCCAACACTAACCAAAACCTTTTAGTACCAAAACTTTATTCCATTTTAACATGCAACCATTTATTGTAAACCCTTAACACCATAAACCCACTTCTAACCATTTTTCTTGCTACTACAACAACCACACATAACCCTCTAAATTCAACTTTGCCAAAAACAATTCCAACTAGAGAAAAAGGTTCCAAAACACAAAAATCCATATATAATACATCCATCACAATTATAATCATTAAATGAACACATTTTGAAAGAAAATCATAATAACTTACCAAAATAGTGCGAAATGAAATATTTATTTGACCGGCTCTACGCGTTCCCCTCGTTACCACGAACAAGAATACGCGAACGGATTTAAAAACGGAGAAGTAACGAACTTGCTAGAATTTTTGAAAGAAGGTTAGGTGTTTGGAATTTCCATGGAGGTTTTTGGGTGAAGAAGATGGTACTGATAATACAAAATGAAGCTTCCTCTTATTTAAACAAAGGATAAGTATTAAAGAATTCCATTTAAGCTCCTCCAAGAATTAGTTGCTACAATTAACTACTTTAACTTCCAACAATTACACATAAGCACCTCACACTTTCCAATTTAATATTTAAACTTCAATTATTATAATTCCACTACACACTTTTCACATTTCTTTTATTTAACAATAATTAATTAAAATTAATTCATTAACATCCTAACATCATATAAGTTGTCAAAGTACCAATTTAAACATATTAACCTTTTATATATCACAAAAGGCATAGAATGAGGTGCTACACCCCAACCCCACGTGCTCAACATGTGCTAAAATAGTGCCTAGGATTAGGGTCGTGACAGTTATCTCATAGACTTCTTGTAAAGTCAAGCTGTGTCATTGTGTAAATTTTCCCATATCATATCACACTTTATTGAGGTCAATCTCGACTTGTGTGCTCATAATTTGCATCATTCTAGGCATAATTATAAACTAGGACATCTTTGGCCCCATGAAATATTCATTTGATTGTTTATTATTTTCATCAAATTGTGGGCTAATCATTTTTGGTTAACAATATGTTTAATGAGTGTTTGTCCAGGTTTGAGTGCAAAGGAAATCTGAATGGAACAATCTTTTAGGATCCAAGTGGAAATGATTTCCTATGGTATTGCAATTGGTCACAAAATCCAGGTAACATTTGATTTTGAATTCATAATTTTTGCCCAATTTGATCCTTCAAAAGGTTTGGATACTTTGACTATCTGTGTTTCCTGTGTCGAATGCACGTCTTCCCAGCCATCATCAGCAACAATGGTCTGTCTTTCTGGAAATCTCAATTTTTTTTATATAATCTCTCCACTTGTCTTTGTTGTTGTTCGGACATCTGTGCACACAACTCTGCTCACAACAGGTTACACATGTGATCATTATTCCCCGTTTATTCATAAATCTGTAAGTATTGTTTTCCTCCAATATTTTCGTCTGACTCTGCTCTTCTCAAGCTGAAACTCTGATCATATTTCTCAAAAGGGGTTTCTTGAGCTATTATCATGGATGTGCGCACATCTTTTGAAAATCTCTAAAGAAAAGGGGGAGATTAAGGAAAATTCCTCTCTCAGACTGTCATTCAAGGAGGAGATGATCATCCATCAAGGGGGAGATATCTCTTAGATAATCAATCACTACTAGAAAAAGGCCGTTTACCGACGGAAATTTCCGTCGGTAATTCTACAAATCCGTCGCTAAATGGATATTACCGACGAAATTCGTCCGTCGGGTTTCGTCGGAAATAATTGGTTGGTAATACCGACGGACAAATTCCGCCGGTATTTCCAGCGGATTATCCGCCGGAAAATCTAAAATTCCGCCGGAAAACGTCCGTCGAAAATGAGATCCGCCGGCCGGTTAACCGGAGCATTCGCCGGAGGTTACCGATGGAATTATCCGTCGGAAATAAAAACCATTACCGACGGTTATAACCGTCGGAAATTATAATATTTACCGTCGGATATGTCCGTCGGAATATAAACCCTAAATTGACGGATATGTCCGTCGGTATTTTGAGTATTATTTTTTTAATGTTTTATTTTCCGACGGATATTTCCGCCGGAAAAATAGAATTATTTATTTTTTGTATTAATTTACCGACGGAAATTTCCGTCGGTAATCTGGCCAGATTTAAAAAAAAAATTGTTTTATTATTAAACCACCTGTAAAAGGCTGTAAACCTGTTAACCTGTTCAAACAACCTGTTTTAAACAACTACAAACTACAAACAACCCAATTACAAACTACAAACACACACAAACAACCTGTTTCGCTTGTACATCAAATAAAATACATATGTTTGTCCAAATCAAGCGACAGGGAAAGGGGAAAGGGGAAACGGCCGGGGAAAGGGGAAAGGGGAAGGGAAAGGGGAAAGGGGAAACGGCCGGGGAAAGGGGGAAAGGGAAAAGGGAAAGGGGAAACGGGGAAAGGGGAAAAGGGAAGGGGAAACGGCCGGGGAAAGGCCGGGGAAAAAGGAAAAGGGAAAAAGAAACTACATATGTTTGTTTGTTTGTTTGTTTAATTACACTCAGAGAACAATAGGATTAATGCAACCGAAATATCTCAACTATCGACTATTCAAGCAATTTTAATAGACAATGATGATATTTACAAATCATATAATCGTGCATTTCAAGGAAATCTGTCCATATTGCAGACAATTTAAGAATCGATGACTACATGTTGACCTCAACATGATAAGTTAAAGATTCTTAAACGGGTTTCTAAGCTTTTGTGTTTCAACCGTCACAACGTCACGTCGTAACATTAATTTTTATTCATTACCGTAAAATGCATAATTTTACAATAATGAATTAACACACACATCTATCATAATATTTTGAATAATTTTAAATATTAATATTTAATTCTTTGTTGTAAAGTATATCATTCCCTATGATGAAAGGACAATTCATGTCCATTAGGTTTAGAATTGGGTTGGCTTCTATCCCATCCCGAAATACACGTATGAATTGCAAATATCACCTTGTCTACTTGCTTTATAATCGAAAATCAAGAAATTTCGGCAAAGCATAACCCCTGGTCTCCAAGTGCACGACGTAGACTAGGTCAATCAAACACTATCGATTATAATCGATAGTGTAATCAACCATATATGTCTAGTATACACTCGTGAGAACAATAGGATTAATGCAACCGAAATATCTCAACTATCGACTATTCAAGCAATTTTAATAGACAATGATGATATTTACAAAACATATAATCGTGCATTTCAAGGCTGTCCACACGGACAATTTAAGAATCGATGACTACATGTTGACCTCAACATGATAAGTTAAAGATTCTTAAACGGGTTTCTAAGCTTTTGTGTTTCAACCGTCCACAACGTCACGTCGTAACATTAATTTTTATTCATTACCGTAAAATGCATAATTTTACAATAATGAATTAACACACACATCTATCATATTTTTTAAATTATTAATATTGTGAATAATTTGAAATATTAATTCTTTTATTGTAAAATTTGAAATTTTACAATGATGAATTAAATTAACATTTATAAACAAGATAAGAGTCGCTCTCATCCACAACTATCAAAACCCAATCTCATCTTAGACCAAGAAAGATGAATAGAAACAACTTCATTGCCGTTTGAGTCAAGGATTTTGTTTAATAAGAGTTTTTACGGTTCTTTGTCCTCTTTCTCTCTAAGGATCTCAAGAGATCCTTAGAGAGAAAGAGGACAAAGAAACTGTAAAACTCTTATTAAACAAAATCCTTGACTCAAACGGCAATGAACTTGTTTGCTCTGTCTTTCTTGGTCAAAGAAGACGAATTTTGATAGGTTTGTGGGTGAAAAAGGCTCTCATCTTATTTATATTTTAACTTTAGACATTAATTAGTAAAGCAGTCTAAACACATCAAAATTGCATTCAGCTCCACTATCAAGTTTACAAACATTTATCTCTAATCAAACATGTTATTTCACAAATAAACACACAGCAAGTTCATATAAAAACCAACTCCTTGTGCAATTTCAACATTTGTTTAATCCGTAGGCCCCTCGCACATAAGACACATTGATAACACAAACATACATTTTTAATACCTCAAACCCTACATTTCTAATTGCACACACACAAACACACAATAAACAAAGAGCTACCAAAATAAACCCAAGTATGAAATTATTCACATTTTCTGTAGTTTAGTTCAACTCCTAATGAACATTTGGAACACAACTCCACATGATAATGCATTACTTGACAACAACATGTATATACAAAACTGAAATACAATTACTTGAATAAAAACTAGGGTTTCTCAGCTCATTAAAATTAATCATTCATGAGAGAGAGAAATCGAGTGAGAGAGAGAACGATTGAGAGAGAGAAAGCGAGAGAGAGAGAGAACGCACCGGCGACCGCAAACGGCGATGGAAAGAGACGGCGGCGGCGACGGCGTGTTCTTACTGATGAGAGAGAGAGAAAGTGAGAGAGAGAAAGTGAGAGAGAGAAGCGATTAAGAGAGACAAAGGGGACTTACCGGCGACGGCGAGGCTCGGCGGCGACGGCGACGGCTTGGCATTGGCGCTGGGGTTCGCGAAGGACTGAGGAACGAAGGGGCGTAATAAAAATGATGCGTAATTAAAAATGGGGAAGATACGCGTATATATCTGAATTATTTACCGACGGACGGAGTCCGTCGGTAATACCGGCGGACATAGTCCGTCGGTATTACTGACGAAAATACCGACGGAATTTAAAAATTACCGACGGACAAAACGAAATTTTAAAAAATTAAATTCCCGGTAAAATAAAATAAATTTTCGTCGGTAAATGAAAAGTTTCCGTCTGTATTACCGACGGACTTCGTCCGTCGGTAATGACCCTGTTTCTAGTAGTGAATCAAGAGAGATACATGAGATGATCATCACGGAGAGATATAACCTGTTTAGGGGGAGTTTGATAGAATGGAACCACGATGTATTTAGGGGGATCTGGACTTTTCTTGTGGTGATTACAGGTATTGACCAGAATCACAAAAATAGGGGGAGATTGTAAGAGTATGAATATACTCTTAATATCTTTTATTTTTCCTATTCTGATAGGTTTGAAATTGATAATCTCGATTTAGCAGTTTTTGTCCAATATCACAAAAATAGGGGGAGATTGAAAGAGTATGAATATACTCTTGAAATTTCGTTTTTATTTTTGTAATTATGGTTTGTATATTTTACATAAATAGATTAGGAAATTAATTGTAAATATTGAGTTAGGTTTGACTAACAATTGACTTTTTGTTTAGAAGTGTTTTTATGTATTTAGGTAGGAAACTTAAGGAAGGAAGGACTCTTGGTGATAACGAAAGAATCCGAATTTACAGGAAGAGATTGGGAGATCGAATCCTTGTTGAAGAAGGATTCCTTGGTCCTTTATAAATAGAAGTTGCCCGCCCCTTTTCAAATTACGCCTTCTAAGAGAGAAAAACGGAGCATTCATATTTTCCTTGAGGCTTTTATTTTGTTTCTTGAAGATCAGAAGCTTGATCATTCAATATTGTTTTTTGTTTTGTGTTCTTAGGTTAAGAACGATTTTTGTCCTTTCGTAGATTGTTTTATTTCATTGTACGTTTTCTTTGCAACTTGTTTTTGACAAAGTTGTGTTTTATGAAAGTTTTCCAGCAAGCATAGTCTTGCTGAAGTGTTTAATTCGTTGTTATTTCGCTGCATTAAATTCTGTTTAATTAAATTATTTTCTGGAAAAATCTGTTCAGTAATTGTGCTTGTACACACAAGTCTGTGCACAACTGGTTACAGTTCTAGCTACAAATCTTTCAGTTTCCTAAACTATATATAACAATATATATTTTAATATAATATTATGATATTATATTCCTAATATGCTCCTGCAAGATGAACGATCCTTGGATAAGTCCAATCTTGAAGAATGATGAGATGAATCGGGTTTGATGTAGCGGGTGGAGACGGATGTGTTTTCGGACGTGGAAGTGGCTGTAGGGTTTGTGACAGAAAAAAAAAGTGGTCCGTACGTCCGTGGTTGGAGGCCATTTTTGAACATTGCAAGTCGGGTTGGTTGTGGGGCAGTTTGGGTTTTACCATTATACCGAAGGTAAGTGGTCCGTACGTCCGTGGTTGGAGGCCAGTTTTGAACATGGCAACTCGGTTTGGTTGTGGAGCGGTTTGAGTTTTGCCATCGCGTCGAAGGTAAGTGGTCCATACGTCTGTGGTTAGAGGCCAGTTTTGAACATGGCAACTCGGTTCGGTTGTGAGGCGGTTTGGGTTTTGCCATCGCGCCCAAAGAAAGTGGTCCATACGTCCGTGGTTGAAGGCCAGTTTTGAACATGGCAACTCGGGTTGGTCGTGGGGCGGTTCTGATTTTGCCGTCGCACCCAAGAAAAGTGGTCCGTACATCCGTGGTTGGAGGCCAGTTTTGAACATGGCAACTCGGGTGGTCGTGGGGCAGTTTGGGTTTTGCCGTCGCACCCAAGGAAAGTGGTCCGTACGTCCATGGAGGGGGGTTTTCGGCCATTGAGGGTATGCCGAGGGTGTTTGAAAAATGGGGGGGGGAGGGGGGTTTGCGGCTGCAGTTGCAGTTGTGGTGGTTGGTGTTTGATTGCTGGTGGAATTAAGCAAGGTGGCAGGCAGTAGGTTTTACCTCAGGTTGTAGGGGGTTTCGGAGGTAGTGTTGGTCCGAAGGGGGAAAGGGAGAAGGAAGTGGTGTTGTTGTTTGTTGTTCTTTGTTCTTCTTGATTGCGGGAGAACTTTATTCTTGTTATTTGTTGATGTTGTTGTCGTGGTTGTTGTTGTTGCTTTTTTTTTGTGGCGTTGGGGTGGGTAGTGTGGGGCCTCCCCAACCTCGGGACCTATAAACTCGTGCCCTGATGGTGGAGTCCCCAACCCGACCCGACTTAAGAGAAACCCTTTTTCAAAAAAATCATTTCAAACTAAATAAGTTTAATAAAATTTTGGCATGACCGCTCTAAATGAAATGTTTAAGGAACCTGTTCAATATATTAACCTGCCTTCATTCATTCCACAACAAAAGGGAGGATCATACTATCACAGTTACAACCACACCACATTAATTACAAACCATAATTTGAAAACATTCATAAAAGTTATTTACAACTTTCCCCAAAAGAATAACATTAACCAACCTAACCCTCCTAGCAAAACGTACCCTGACAACCAAAAGACGAGCCAACTGTGCCCCGGCCTCACCGGTCCTGACCTCCTGTCTCAGCGGGATCTAAAAAAATTAAAGGGAGACGGGGTGAGAAAGAATCTCAGTAAGCTATTATGTATGCAGCAAGATGCCAAATAAGATGCAACACATAACAAGTTGTTCAACATCATATTTAGCACACATTAACACATTACGTTACCTGATATTACCTTTTCCCGTCTGAACAATAAGTCGTACTACAAGGGTATGGGCATACATCCTCATGGGAACCCATCCACTATATGTGTGAACGGCTTAGGCCTATTCACGCCTTACAAGACCCATTTTTCAGGGAACCATGTAAGGTATCAGTGTCCTATGAACTGCTTAGGCATATTCATAGTAACTGAACCCCCAATTGTGGCCACAGCGGGGGAGGAGGTCACAGGTATAATGTAATCCGAGCACCTTATGGAACAATTCTTATAAGTGATCGTATTCCATTATACCCTCAAATCAGCTGATATCAATCACATTCAAGCACGTAACAGTTACTTGAAATTAAATCCACACATAGGGATAACAACATATAACATGGTATGATTACTCATGTTCAACCTTTAAATAGTGTCACATATATATATACACTATTGAGTTACCATAATCAACAATTACTATGTATGCTCATGATCAAACCAATGATGTCGTGCAACAATTATTTCACACACCATTTTAACATATAACCATTCCAAAGTAATCACGTAGATATAACAACATACAAGTAACTCTACGCGTTCACAATATCACATTACACAACTTCCTTTCAATTTCCATAATCAAATACCAAGTTTCTACAACTTTGGCTCTCAATCAACAATGGCTTCCAACCCGGTTCAACGTGATATTTAGACTACTTCCCCAATTTCATTTTAACTACGTGAGACCTCATTATGTAGCTAAAGTGTTCTAGTTCATCCTACGTTGAAGAGGTTTCAATCATGTTCTAAGTTGAATAGGTTTCTAAACTTTAAAAGTTAATTCAGACTTTCTGATGCAGGGCACGACTCGTGCCCCTTGGCACGACTCGTGCCTTTTCTCCCCATGCTACTCAGAACGACTTGGACCATTGTTCACGACTCGTTGTCACGAGTGGCAAGAAGGGCACGACTCGTGCTCCTTGGCATGACTCATGCCAAGACCAAAATCAGATACCAGATCGCAGACATCAGCAATGTTCCACCAAACCCATTTCTTCCCTTCCTCTGTTTTTTTTTCCCAAAGACCAATACCGGTTCCAATCACCCAAAACTAGTTTATATATCAATTTTAACTCATAACAACACTCAATCCATGAATTATAACATTTATACTCCACTAATCCCAAAGGTGATTAACTATTCAATTGATTTTCCCATATTCATCAACCCCAAGCTTCTCTACCATTTTTCCCAAACCAAACACATAATCAACCAAGTTTAACAAAACTTTTAACACCTTTGAGACATAAATCAAAGCATATGCTCAATATAGAAAGGAAAACCATAATAACTTACTTGGAAAATATGAAAAAGATTAAGGAGCTTTCTCCGGATAGATGAATACTACTCGTCGCCGTGATCAATAATCCGAAATCAAACTTGGAAACGGAGCAAGGGTGAATTTTCTAGAATTTTGAGAAGAGTTTAGGGTTTGGGAGTGTTCTTGGCCGGAGGAAGAAGATGAAGAAGAGTGAGGAAGAAAATGGATTATGAAGAAGGTTTTTAAAAGGATAATTATCAACAATTTCCACCACTAAACCCTTACACTTATATCTACACTTATAATTACTCTAAAGCCCCTACTATTTTTATACTTTCGTCCCTTTATTATTCCAAGTGACTCAATTAAACATTATATAACAAGGAAATGGATGAACCTTTCTACACATAATCCATGGAATTAATAAACAAATAATCACATACCATACCAAGACCATGCAATGCATCATATAAATGAAGTGCAACCCCCTATTCCCACGTGCTCCACGTGTCCCTAAACAGTGCCTAGAGTTGGGGTCGTGACAGGTAGGCTTAGGGTTTTGTTGAAGGTGGGATTTTGTTGCTGCTGTCGTGCTTGCAAAGTGGACCAGGGCAAAATTGTTTGTGGCAGGAATAATAATGTGGGTAAGGCTGTGAATTAATGCAGATTTTGGTTGTAGGGTTTATAGTTCTGATACCATATTAGAATTAAGGAGAGAGAGACGAAGTTAATCATACAAGGTAAAGAAGAATAATATGAAATACTCAATTGATTATGTTGTTAGAGGTACATATTTATAGGATTACAATGGGAGGAGGTAATCTCCTATAAGGTTTCTAGATCTATACAATCTTTCTAATCTAATACAAGGATTGAGTTTTCTAAACTATATATAACAATATATACTTGAATATAATATTATGATATTATATTCCTAATATATAACACGTAAAATAGAACGTATAAAAAAGTTTGATTGCACATCAATTAAATTATCTGGTATTCATAGCTATTTGTTGCAACCTTACTACTTACTGGATGAATGTAACTTATTGATCCCCGAGAATTAGAGAGTTGAGTTCGTTGGTGAATATTTCCTGAAAAGCATCCATTTGAACCTTAGGAAGTGACAATCCAATTTGCACTGTTAGAATATATGTTGTATATTCTGAGTATTATTTTATATTTTGTATATATTTGTTTCCTAGTATTAGTTTCCTTGTATAACTCAAATCACTTATTCCTAGGCTAAATAAGTGGTACGTATCTTGGAGGATACTCCTTTGTATGAGGTATATATTTGTTGTAAAATAATGAGAAAGGGACGGAAACATTCTTTCATGGTATCAGAGCTCTAGGTTAACATCCTCTCTTCCGCTGCGCCTGGGTTCTCTGATAGTCTCCTTCTTCTTTTTTCCGCCACTGCCATGTCTTCTGGTTCTTCTAAATTCCCGTTCCATCCCGCCCTGGCCGTCTCCAATATAAAAAATCATGTGCCGATTTCCTTGGAGTTAGACAACGGGCAGTATGCAACGTGGGCGGAACTGTTTAAGGTTCATACCCGGGCTGTTAGGGTTGTTAATCACATCATTCCGCCAACTACTGCTGTGAAACCACCTACAACAGATGAGGAGATTGAACTGTGGTCCACCCTCGATGCTACTGTTTTGGGTTGGATATACACCACTATTTCTAATGATCTCCTCAACACAATCATGGAACCGGATAGCACAGCCATGGAAGCATGGGATCGCCTCAGAGACATCTTCTACGACAACAAAAACTCCCGAGCTGTGACGATTGAGCAGGAGTTTTCGCACACTCTCATGGAGTCTTTCACCTCCGCTTCCGCCTATTGCCAACATCTAAAGCTGTTGGCAGACCAATTGAAGAACGTAGGGGCTCCGGTCTCAAATGACCGCCTAGTGCTTCAAATGGTTTCCGGACTTACGGATGCATATAGTGGAGTTGGCACAATGATTCGGCAGACGACACCTCTCCCGAAATTCTATCAGGCCAGATCTATGCTGACCCTTGAGGAAGCAGGCCTACAGAAGAGAGCTGCCACCGCTTCGGCTTTGGTTGCTCGCGCACAAGCTAGTATTCCACAGCCCTTCTCTCAGCCTTCTTCGGCCACAGCTCCTTCTGGTAACCCTCGTTCTTCTCAGCCTCGTGCTCCAGGTAATGGGAAAAAGGGTGGAGGCAGTAACAATAAAAAGGGGGGCAAGAATGGTACCAGTTCTTCTAATGGCCGTGGGTCGCAGTCACCTGCTGTCGGTGATTTTTATGGCACTCCGTGGCAGCAATCGTGGGGAGCAGGCACTCCTTGGCCTTGGGCAGTCCCTCCATGCCCGTATCCTACTGCTCCTGCTACCTCTGGCCGGCGAGCGGCCCTCTCGGCAACCTGGTGTTCTTGGTCGAGCCCCTCAAGCTTATACAGCTTCTTCTGGTCCGGATGTACCCACTGATGTGGACAATGCTATGCACACTCTTGGACTGAGTCAGCCTCCTCCAAATTGGTACATGGACACCGGGGCAACGAATCACATGGCATCCAATTCAGGTACCCTCGCGCCTTATTTCAATTTGAGCAATAAACTTGGTATAACTGTTGGGGATGGGAAGTCTATTCCAGTTCATGGTTATGGGCACACTAAATTACCTTCCCCCCACCCTCCTCTCTCTCTTAAAAATGTTCTTCATGCACCCAAAATAATCAAAAATTTGGTTTCTGTTCGTCAATTTACCACTGATAATTCCGTCTCAGTCGAATTTGACCCTTTTGGTTTTTCTGTGAAGGATTTCCGGACGGGGAGGCATCTTATGAGATGTGAAAGTCGGGGAGATTTATATCCTATCACAAATTCCATCGTCAGCTCTTCTTCACCTTCTGCTTTTGTTGCTTTATCGCCGGTTTTATGGCACGAAAGATTGGGTCATCCCGGCACACCTATCGTCGACTCTCTTAGGAAACGTAATTTCATAGATTGTAATAAGGATAAGAAGACAAATATTTGTCATGCCTGTTCATTAGGCAAACATATTCGTCTTCCCTTTGATGTTTCTACTTCTCGTACGTTTTTACCTTTTGATATAATTCATAGTGATATTTGGACTTCTCCTGTTTTGAGTTCTTCTGGCCATCGTTACTATGTTTTCTTTCTAGATGATTTCTCCAAATATTTATGGGTTTTTCCTTTAGCTCGTAAATCGGATGTGTTTTCCATTTTTATCTCGTTTCGCAATTATGTTCGCACACAATTTGAACGTGATATTAAATGTTTTCAATGTGATAACGGTCGAGAATTTGACAACTCAAAATTTTGGGATTTTTGTAAACAAAATGAATTACGTCCTTTCGTCTTTCACGCCCATACACTTCTTCTCAAAATGGGATGGCGTAACGAAAAATCGAGAACCATTAACAATATGGTGCGTACATTGCTAGCCCGTACCTCTCTTCCTCCTTCGTTTTGGCATCATCTTTGTCACAATGGCCTCATATTTACTTAACATAATCCCAAATAAAACTCTTGCTTATCATTCACCTTTAAAAATCCTTTACACTCGAGATCCCTCCTACTCTCATCTTCGAGTTTTTGGATGTTTGTGTTATCCTCTCTTTTCTTCTTCTACTATAAACAAGCTTCAAGCTCGGTCTACTCCTTGTGTTTTCTTAGGATATCCCGAGAATCATCGTGGGTATAAGTGTTATGATGTGTCCTCTAAACGAATTGTTATTAACCGTCATGTTCTTTTTGACGAATCTCGCTTTCCTTTTGCGTCTTTGGTCAATACTCCTCCTTCGGCTTATAATTTTCTGGATGACACTATATCTCCATACACTTTGGCCCGTTGGGTTCAATCTTCGGATGGACTCATTTCTCCTCCTCCGGCTCAACAGAATCTTAGCCCACCTCCTTCTGGACAGCCAGTTCCGGGTGTTGATCACCTTCCTCCGATCCCATGACACCTGCTTCTAGTGAGCCGCTTCCGTCTTCTCCGCCCCATCTGACGGCTTTGCCCCTCCTCCTACTTCTGGCCCTGTCACTCGCGCCCAAAGGGGAATATTCAAGCCCAAGCTTCCTTTTAATCTTCACACTGCCCTCACTAAATCACCCATTCCTCGGGACCCTGTGTCGGCTCTAAATGATCATAACTGGAAAATGGCTATGAATGATGAGTTTTCTGCTCTTATTGAAAATAAGACGTGGGTGTTGGTACCCCGTCCACCTGATACTAATGTTATTCGGTGTATGTGGATATTCACTCACAAAGACAGGTCTGACGGTTCTTTTGAGCGCCATAAGGCTCGGTTAGTATGTGACGGGAAAACTCAGCGAGTTGGTATTGACTGTGGGGAAACATTTAGTCCAGTGGTTAAACCCGCCACAATTCGGACTGTTCTTAGTCTTGCTGTTTCTCGAAAATGGCGTATTCATCAGCTTGACGTCAAAAACGCATTTTTACATGGTGATTTGCGTGAAACTGTTTACATGTATCAGCCTTTGGGTTTTCGTAGTAAAGAGTTTCCTAATCATGTGTGCTTGTTGAAGAAGTCGCTTTACGGGCTTAAACAGGCCCCTCGGGCTTGGTACCGGCGTTTTGCAGATTTCATTGCTACACTTGGATTCAACCAGTGCAAATCGGACAACTCTCTGTTTGTGTATCACAATGGCTCGGATATTGCATATTTACTGGTGTACGTCGATGATCTCGTTCTCACAGCTTCTTCGGATAAGTTACGTCTCTCTTTCATCTCTCGGTTGAGCACCGAATTTGCAATGAAAGATTTGGGGGATCTTCACTATTTTCTTGGCATTGCTGTTACTCGGCACAAAGGCAGCTTATTTCTTTCACAGGCCAAGTATCTTTGCTTGAGATCCTTGACCGAGCAGGAATGGCATCTTGCAAACCAGCCCTCACACCGGTTGACACCAAGCCTAAGCTTGGATCTTCCACAAGCCCTTTATATGCCGATCCGACTCTTTACCGTAGTTTGGCAGGTGCTCTCCAATACTTGACATTTACCCGCCCAGATCTTACATACGCGGTTCAACAGGTTTGTTTATTTATGCATTCCCCTCGTGATGAACACATGAATGCGTTGAAGCGTATACTTCGGTATGTTCAGGGGACACTTAAGCTGGGTTTATACATTTATCCATCCTCTCCTGAATCTCTTGTTTCCTATACGGATGCGGATTGGGGGGGTTGTCCGGATACACGACGGTCTACCTCAGGTTATTGTGTCTTCCTAGGGGATAATCTCATTTCTTGGTCTGCTAAGAGACAGGCTATTATCTCACGTTCAAGTGCGGAGGCTGAATATAGGGGTGTGGCAAATGTTGTTTCGGAGTCATGTTGGCTTCGTAATCTTTTACTTGACCTTCATTGTCCAATAAATCGAGCTACTTTGGTTTATTGTGACAATGTAAGTGCCATATATTTATCGGGTAATCCAGTGCAACATCAACGCACGAAACATATTGAAATGGACATTCACTTTGTCCGTGAGAAGGTTGCCCGGGGTGAGGTTCGTGTCCTTCATGTTCCTTCACGTCACCAAATCGCTGATATTTTCACGAAAGGTCTACCGTTGATATTATTTGAAGATTTTCGTGACAGTCTCGGTGTTCGCTTACCTCCCGCTTCGACTGTGGGGGAGTGTTAGAATATATGTTGTATATTCTGAGTATTATTTTATATTTTGTATATATTTGTTTCCTAGTATTAGTTTCCTTGTATAACTCAAATCACTTATTCCTAGGCTAAATAAGTGGTACGTATCTTGGAGGATACTCCTTTGTATGAGGTATATATTTGTTGTAAAATAATGAGAAAGGGACGGAAACATTCTTTCATGCACATCTTCTTTCGAATCCCTTCCCTCACTTAGTGCCATATTTCCGTCATAATCTATCGAAACAATTTCATACTTGATAGGTTTTCCCCACCCAAAATCCGAATCATAAATCCCAAACTTAGGCGATCCAGCAACTCCCATCAACGTCGACGGTCCAAAAATAATCTCTTTTGCCCAAGTTTCCGCCCCCTCAAACAACCCCTCCTTACTATAAAACCTTCTATAAATTCCTCCTCCTATCAATTCAATTGCATTAACCACTCCATCGCGTTCAAGTAATTTGTCACGCGTTGTGGGCACAATGCAGGGCACTAGGCAGTTGCCAAAATAGGTGTCTGGAACTGGCGGTTTCAGACGGGCCCTACAGTTTGCTGGACAAATAAATTGTTCGCGTTCATCTTCCACACCATGGTAAATCCCAACCGCGTTACGTGTTTTAGTCATACAAGCCCAAACTAGACCACATGTAATAGTGAAAGACGATAAATGTGCCAAATTCCGCCCTTGAGCCAAGATTGATTTCTTGACATTATTGATTTTGTCTCGGGTGAGGACGAATGTGGCGCGAACTTTATCATGATTGTCAGTAGGAATGGGAGTTAGATGTTTAGGCTGAGACTCGTGTAACCTAGTTCTTGATATTTGATTCCAACGAGGTATCTCCAAGGAATTCGAGTCTTTGATCATAGACCTGTGGAAAAATGGCAAGTTCCCACTATCCAGGAATTGGGTGTCGATGCCGAATTTAGTAATGGAAGCCCACGCTTTAATGAAACTGGCGCCGCCTTTTCCGTCGCAGGCGGCGTGGTGGTTGGTGACTCCGATGCAGATACCGCGATTTGGGAACAACGTTATTTGAATCGCTAGAACAGGGACTTTGATATGATCGGATTCTATTACAATGTCTCCTAGTTTCGGTACAAAAGGGTAGAATTGAACGGACTTTCTTGGATGATTAGCTGCGAGTAGGGAGATGTCGCCGGAGGGAGATTCTGCGACGGTTAAAGAAACGGAATCTTGGCCGTCGACGTAACGGAGTAGGGGTATTTCGGGGAGGTGATTTGGGTGGGTGAATGGGAAAATGATTAGGTTTCCGGCGAGCGGGAAAAAGTGTTGGAGAGTGATTGAAAGGGAGTGTTTGAGATTGGGAACTAGGGTTTGAGTGAAGTGGGATTTAGAGAGGTGGGGGAATTCGTAAAAACAGAGACGGTGGACAGGGTGGGCCAGTAGCCATGACAGGTCGAGAAATGTGAGTTGGAGAGATTTTTCGCCTGAGAAGATACCGGAAGGCGGTGATATACGGTGGTTCTCAAGCACCGTTAACTCGTCGGCGGCAGCCATTTGTTTAACACTTTTTAAACCTTAGATAAACTACTCCATCTCCGTCCAAAAAGAGGGTCAAATTATACTGTTTGATAGGAAAAAAAAAAATGCGTAGCGCATTCATTTTAGTGTCATGCCATGCCAATGCCATGCAAAGTTTGTTTTTGTTATCCGAACAAACCAACACCTAAAAATCATGTTATTCCCTCCGTCCTAGTTTGACTTGATACGGAAATTTAGAAAAAATAGATATTGTGAATATGAAAAATAAAATAGAAAAATGAAAAGAGTTGGTCTTATAAAAAACTAGTTTTTTCTTAAGATAAGAAAAAACGTGTTTTCAAAACAAACGGTGGCATTTTTGTAATTACTGGCAACCATGATAAATGCCGGTGTTAATATTACAAATTCGTGCCATCCCAAGCTCCGATCATCTTCTCTAGCCATCCCAAGTTCCGATCGTTCTCCGGCGTTCACTCGGTTTGAGTATTTTGTAACCTACAATTCGTGCCCTAGTTCCGCCATTAATATCCATTGTCAACTCTGCTTCGTTACATAATTGTTTGATACTTTATTGATTGATACATAATTAATTGGAGATAACTGTGTGATTTGATTCCATAGCTCTTCGTTTTTTCGTTGGATAAACAGAATGTCCTTCAATGGTGTGGATAAAGGGTTTAATTTGCTGAAGTTTGGGTCAATTCAATTGAAAATTATGTGAATTTGTTCTAAATAATTGTCAGTAGTTGTATAAATAATTGCCGGGGTTATGGTAAAAATGTACGGTGCACGCCTAAAAAGTGCCGCTTAAAAGCTCTCTTTGTCCGTAAACTTAGTGCGTGCATGTGTAACAAAGTGTGTAAAAGTGCCGCGTTAGTGTAATAAAGTGTCAGTGTTAGTGTAATAAAGTGCAGTGTTAGTGTATCAAAGTCTCGGTGTTAGTGTAAAACAAGTGCCGTTGTTAGTTTAACAAAGTGCCGGTGTTAGTGTAGCAGTGTCGGTGTTAGTGTAACCAAGTGCCAGTGTTAGTTTATAAAGTCACTTAATATACATGCACTAGCACTTTTTTACACTGGCACTTATTGATACTACAACGGGCACTTTGTTACACTAACATTTTTGCTGGCTCTCAAAAACACAAGCACTGGCATTCAAAAACACATGCACTGACATTCAAAAACACATGCACTGGCATTCAAATACACATACACTGGCACTCAAAAAAATTGATAATCATTTTTATTGGCTCTCAAAAACACAAGCACTGGCATTCAAAAATACATGGACTGGCATTTGAAAACACATACACTGGCACTCAAAAATGCATACACTGACACTCAAAAACACTGATAATTATTTTTGCTGATATTCAAAAAAACATGAACTGGCATTCAAAAAAACATGAAATGGCATTCAAAATAACCTACACTGGCATTCAAAATCAGGTAGGCTGGCACTCAAAATCCCAAATGATTTGTTCGGCTCTGTTCTTCCTTCTCCAATCCAAAAATCACACACAAACACACACCATAAGAGGCAGCCTCTGTTTAATTCCCAATTTAGTAACCTCTGTTTGGTGAAATTGGAAGCTGAGTCATAACAGTGATTTATAGCAAATTCCATAGAATTGGGCCGACATCATCAATGGCGGCTTGTGTTCATGATTCCCGTTCCGACACCGTCCCTCGTCCCAATCGTAACAGAATCCATATCGACGACGCCAACGGTTTATTGATTAGGTCGCCGGCGAGGGAGATTTGAGATCGGAGAAGACGATCGTTGTTGGGTCGGAGAAGAAGAACGGCCGCTGTTTGCGTTTAGTGAGAGAGAGACGGGTCGTTGTTGTTGGGTCGTAATTTTAAAATACGTTTTTTCATAAGTTATGAAAAAACGCGTTTTTTACAAGTTTTTGGCAAAAGAAAATGGGTATGAGTTTTTGTTGTGATAATGACAAGTGGGTCTCATCGCCCATTTTAGGTAAAAAAAGCAATTAAAAACCTTAAATTAAATTGAGATAGACTAAAAAATAAAGTAAAAATATTAAATCGGGACGGAGGGATTAAATTGAGATCGACTAAAAAAGAAAGTAAAAATACGAAGTGTACAACAGAATCTGAAATATTTTAGTTTTACACTTTTAATTAACTTTCTTCATTAACATGTGATAAGAGATAATGATCCTTATTATTTATTTCCCTTCTTCCCAAAATAAATTACCACCTTTCATTTTGAACTGTTTTATTTTTTGAGATTTTTTAAACAGATTTAAGAAATTACTATGAAAATTCTTTGTAATTAACTTTTTAAACTCTTAGTTTGCAATACTAAAATTTTTTATTGTTTCATCACTAGAAATACTATTAATAATAATTTTAGAATTACATAGTAATATCTAAATTTTTATCAAATTATAATCAAAGTTTGATTTAATTAATTATGTGTGCATATTAATCTGTGATTGAGGTAATATTAAGAAATGTAATCATTATACTAGAATAAACTATCCTTAGAATAATTCAATTAGTTAGAAAATAAATGCTTGTATGACAATTATAATAAATAAATGTATATTTATTAAATAATGATAAAATATATAGGCCCCCTAAATATTTTAACATTATTTACTAAGTATTTTAGCAAATTATATATGCGGGTGTATGTAATTGGGTATTAATGAATATTATTAATAAAATGTTTTATTTTAAAAAAAGTGTAATTTTTGACGGAATAATCAAATGGGTTAAGTATATACTTCCTCAGTCCAGTCGAAAAGGGACAAAATGGCTATTTCACGAGAATTAATCAGAGTATATAGTGGAGTAAGTGTTATTAGTATGGAAAAAAAACAAAAATAATGCTTAAAGTTAGGATATTTTACATATCCACCTCTTTTCTTTTATTAAGATTAAAAAAATATATATATTGAACATATCAAAAGTGTCGAGCTGGATCAAGCGAGTGAAGCCCAGTCCTCGAGCAATTATTGCCACCACATTCTCAGTGGGCTAGGCCCAATTATTACATGGCTCAAAGCCCATCTTATTGATCAGTCGACTAAAGTTCATTGTCCGACCTACCGGGTCTCGACCTAACTTAGTCCGACCTTACGATCCAAATTCTATTTCGGGTACGGTCCAGCCCTACCCGTCAGTCAAGTCGACCCAACCCCAAATGGCGACCTCGACCTGCCAAGCAAGCGTCGACCTAACGATTACAGGCGCACGTGCTTCTATTCTTTCCATAACTGGTTCCCTACAAATCAGGAGCCATTCAGGACACGTTCTCATGACATGTAACCGTCCATCAAATCACGGAGCTCATGTAGCCCTACCAAATATATCACCCTCATCAACTATAAATACATGACAACCACAACGGTTTTAAGGTAACTGCAATTTTGTCATTTGAATATCTCTGTTCACTTACGTTATTTGCTCTCCTAAATACATACTTACTCTCACGTCCGAGGGTCTAAGCCGGAGACAAATTCGGCTTGTCGTGGGTTCTGATTTCAGGTCAAGGAGTCAAGTGATTGGTCCTGCCACGTGGACGAAGATTGATAAGCACATTTCCTGCGACATCATATATATATACTCCCTCCGTCCCACGTGAATACAAACTTATTTCCTTTTTGGTCCGTCCCACGTGAATACAAACTGCCCAAAATGGAAATAAATTTATTATTTTATATTCACCCTACCCCACCCACTCATTCTCTCTCTTCATTTCCTACCACACAATTTATTCAACCAACTCCACTCATTCTCTCTCTTCTTTTCCTACCACACATTTTCATTATCTTAATAATACTTCTTAATTATTGTGCCCAAGAAATTGGTTTGTAATCACATGGCACGAAAATATATACTCACTCCGTCCCGCTAATATCCGCACTAAAACTGTTTGCGCGAGAATTAAGGAATATGATATTTTAATAAAGTGTTGTGAGTGTAAAAGAATGAGTGGAGAGAGAATGAGTGGAGGGAAT
Source organism: Adenophora triphylla var. japonica (assembly GCA_022495995.1). Taxonomy (NCBI): domain Eukaryota; kingdom Viridiplantae; phylum Streptophyta; class Magnoliopsida; order Asterales; family Campanulaceae; genus Adenophora; species Adenophora triphylla. Next base: position 72,270 of record JAFEMH010000551.1, on the reverse strand, counting down.
AATAAATTATAATGGTGTTGTGAGTATTAAAATAATGTAGGAGAGAGAATGAGTGGGGTAGGGTGAATATTTTATTAATATAAAGTTTCCTTTTTGGGAGTGTGCGGATATTAGCGGGACGCCCAAAAAGGAAAGTGTGCGGATATTAGTGGGACGGAGGGAGTATATATATACTCCCTCCGTCCCAGAACAATCTTCACACTTTCCCTTTTGGGCGTCCCAAAACTTACTTCACACATTTAAAACTTACCTAAAATGGAAAGGAATCTTTACTATTCCCTCCACTCATTCTCTCTCCTACATTATTTTAATACTCACAACACCATTATAATTTACTATTCTCTCCACTCATTCTCTCTCCTATTTTATTTTCACACTCACAACACTTTCAATATAATACTCCCTCCTTAAAACATGTGCAAACAGTGTATGTGAACATTGTTCTGGGACGGAGGGAGTATACTCCCTCCGTCCCACCCAGCTTAAGAAAAAATGAAATGGCACGGAAATTAAGGAATATTATTATAGTATTAGGAGAGAGAATGAGTGGGATGAATAGTTAGGAGAGAGAATGTTGTGAGTGTAAAAGTAAAGTAGGAGAGAGAATGAGTGGGGTAGAAAGAGTATAAAAATAATAAAAACTTTCCATTTTTGGAATTCTTAAGATCGGCGGGACGCCCAAAATGGAAAGTTTCACCTTTTTTTTTTTGGCAAAGAATCTTTACTATTTTCTCCACTCATTCTCTCTCATATTTCACTATTACACTCACAACACTTTTCAAATTTACTATTTCCTCCACTCATTCTCTCTCCTATTTTACTATTACACTCACAACATTTTCTTCACCCTTAATTTGCGTGTCGAGACCAAAATGGTGAACTAAATATTGGGACGGAGGGAGTATATCTAAAAATATATACTCCCTCCGTTCCGCTAAGGTTGTAACAAAGATGTTGAAGCACGTAAATTAAGAAAGGGGAATAATGAGTGGTTGGGAGGAAGAGAGAAAATGAGTGGAGAATAATGAGTGGTTGTGAGGAAGAGAGAGAATGAGTGGAGAATAATGAGTGGTTGTGAGGAAGAGAGAGAATGAGTGGAGAATTATAAAAATAATAAAAAGTTTCCTTTTTTGGTAATGTTGCAACTTAAGTGAAATGTCGAAAATGGCAAAATGTTGCAACCTTAGCGGAACGGAGGGAGTATATATATACTCCCTCCGTCCCGTCCGAAAGGGCAATTTTGCCTCCTAGCACGGAAATTAAGAAATGAATAAGGAAAGTGATGTAAGAAAGAGAAAAAGGTTAAATGTTGTGAGTATGAAAAATTAAATAGGAGAGAGAATGAGTGGGGGGAATAGTTAGGAGAGAGAATGTTGTGAGTGTAAAAGTAAAGTAGGAGAGAGAATGAGTGTGGTAGAAAGAGTATAAAAATAATAAAAACTTTCCTTTTTGGGATTGTGTCCTTTTAAATGGGACGCCCAAAAAAGAAATTTGTGCCCTTTCGGGCAGGACGGAGGGAGTATTAATTTTAATTGTGCAAAAATATATTTAGAGTAATTTTATAGGAGGCATATAAAAATGTCAAAATCTTAAAAAAAAAAAAAAACTAATTTTTCTTTAAAGCTTAGAAAAAACGTGTTTTGATTCCCCCACTAGTGCCAGTGTTAGAGTAAAAAAGTGTCGATATAAAAAGTGTCAGTGCATGTATTATTAAGTATCAGTGTAAAAAAAATGTCAGTGTTAATGTAACAAAGTGCCAGTAAAGAGTGTCAGTGCATGTATTAAGTGTTAGTGTAACAAAGCGTCACTGTTAGTGTAATAAAGTGTCAATAAAGAATGTCAGTGCATGTATTATTAAGTGTAAGTGTTAGTGTAAAATTCTAGTCTTCTTTAAATTCCACCTAATCAATGGCTGCTAGGAGGAAGATTCCGTTTTCTGCATCATCACGCATTTCGTAGCTTTGCCACTGATTGGGGTCTCTGTAATTTCTAAATTACGTTTCGTTTCTTGTGAATCTAATGTAACAAAACAATAATTGTAAACTGTTCTTGATTATGTTAGAATTATCGTGTTTTTTTTCTTCATATATTTGGGTTTTGGTTCATCAGAAAAGTTTCAACTTCATTAAAATGGGAAATTGTTTTGAGAAACACGTCTCCTGAACCTATGGATTGCTTCTAATTTGTATTCATGGTTGCCAAAATTTGACAGAATTTTGAGGTGCCAGTTCAATGATTAGCGTAGGGTTGGATTTTATTTATGCAGTTTAGGTGTTCGATTTAATGCCCAAGTTAGATTTCCGGGGATGCTGCCTCTTGTACCGTGCACGAACAATGCTGCAGTTCTAGGTGTCAGTTTTGACATGTTTATGGAAAAAAACTAATGCATTGACTTATTAAACAAAACCCCCAAAGAACGTTTACGCAAGTAATATTATTCCCCGGCCTAACCTATCACCAGCTAACTAGATTGCTTTGAAATGTCATGAAGAAATCTTCAACATTTATTTGCTACTATTTGCATTTTTATAATATTTTTATTTATGTTTTACGTACACGTTTTTGATTAACTAATTTGATCTAATGTTGACATTAATTCGAAGAAGCTTCAGAAAAATTTAATTATCCATCCCTATATATAGTTAAGCTTCTATTGGTCATCAATAACTCACGTTGATCAATCAACTTTTGAAATGGCTAGAGTATCAAATAAAGCTATATTGACTATTCTTCTTCTCTTTATATTTGTTGTAGAGGTAACAGTAACAGGCCGCTCTTTGCACGAGATTTCTTCTGAATTGGTTTCGGATGGTGTTGATGTCAAAAATGAGGAACCAGCGACTTTTCTTTCTTTCAAAGGAATGGATTCTCCGGAAGAGTATTGTGAGCAAATGTATGGATTTCTGCCATGTTCAAAAACTCTCCTTGGACATCTATTTCTTATTGTGGTGTACGAGTACCTTTTGTTCCATGGAGAATCATATGTTGCCTCCGGAGGTGAACAGATTTTCAAGATTCTTGGTCCCGGCATATTTGGTGCGAGTGCTTTCCAGATCCTCGGTGCCTTACCTGAGTCCTTAATACTTTTGGGTATGTCCTCTTTCATTGCGTCTAGTTCCTGAACATCCGATTTTTTCTCTCGTTGGAATTGGTGTTAGTACACAAGTTTTCATATACATATTACAACTTCTGTGATACTTTTACTTGCGAAAATTTCAGACCGATTGTGATGCTTCCTTACATTTGACTATAATGATCCTCGTACGTCTTCAGGTCCCACATTAATTAATTAATACGTATGTTTACATATTCACTAGATAAATCATCATTGTTCTAATTGTTCTCATTGCACACTTGATTAGTGAAAGATAAGTTGTCCCATGATTGAATAATTTGACTTCCCATCATTGCACTGTTTTATTACCAACACTTATGTATGCCAAATATGAGCAACACTTTATGCGGGTGAAGTCAATTCAGAAAAATTTCCAAGGCCATGTTGTAGTGGTTACATGCATTTCTTCAAGAATTGCAAAAGATAAAAGATGGGGAAAGAATCATACTGAAAACGCACCCACCTGCAGTTTGTGGATCTTTCAATGGATGGGTCTATTTATTCAGTCTGTATGGCATTGAGATTGTATAAATAGTTGTTTTGGCATGTAAAAAAATTGCTTTTAACTTTTTGTCTTCCTTCCACTTGACACATTTGTCGTGTATTTACAGCATCTGGTCTTTTGAACAGCAAGGAGGTTGCTCAAGAGTATGTATTAACCGGAGTCGGCTTACTAGCAGGATCAACAATATTTCTTCTCACAATTCTATGGGGAACTTGCATCATCATTGGCAGTCAACAATTTACATCTACTTCTGATCCTTCAGCGACCTCTGTAACTGTGGAAAACCAATACAAAAAGCTATCATCGTTGCTGACTGGTTCGCTTTTTCTCTCGTCTTGTCTTTTTAGTCCCTCCATCCAAAAAAAGGGCCCTACTTTAGAACCAAGATTTTTGATTTGTGTTTTCTTACTTTTGAGTATGCCATTTAAATTGCACAATGCTACATTAAGGGGAAAGTAAAGCTTAATGTGGACAAACAACGCAACTTCATAGCTTAATTTTGAAATTGGACTATGTTTATGGGGCATAGGAAATGAAGTTTTTGGATGTGTATATTTTGGACAGGATGTCTGTGTTACATTGGGTTGTTCCTTTTTCCATTTTATGTTTTTTTTTAAAAAAAAATTGTCGTTTTAGTACTAATGTTTTTTTGTTGTATTTTTTTTTTGTCTTTTAACAGGTTATGGTGTAACTACAGATTTGGAGACTAGTTACACTGCAAGGATTATGTGTCTTTCAGTGATTCCATTTATAGTCATCCTAATTCCAAGAATCTTCATTGCGCCATCTTCTGGAGAATACATCCTTATTTTTGTCACTCTTATTATCACCGTTATAGCATTTCTCGTCTACTTCATATATCAGGTATTCAGTTTATTTATAAATCTGCTAACCCAAAAAATACACTCCGTTTGTCCCGATGGCAGACATTTTCCCATAAAAGAAGATGGACTTCTCCTTTTACTGGAATTTTCTTTTGGCATAATCACGTTGGTACCTTTAAGTTTGTGATTGAGATTCATCAAGTCAATGGAACTTATCAAGCAAGTTTCAATTGTGGCCAGATCATCTAAAGCTATCTTAGAAAGACAATGGGTTCTTAATTATTGTAATAGTATCAGATGGTTAGTAAATTGAGTATTAATATGCTCAATAAGTCAAAGTATCCCTTTTTGGGAGCTAGAGAGTAGATTGTCACGCATATATATGTGTGTGTGTGTGTGTATGTGCATACATACATACATACATAGATATATCATATTTTGGTGTACTACAAGAGAATCATTTTCTGTATTCACAGTTCTAGTATCTGATATCGTTTTCTGATCCTCACTTCAGATGTTTGAGCCTTGGATCCAACGGAGACGACTGGAATTTGTTAAGCATGAGCATTTGATTGTAGACATTTTAAAGCATGTTCAGCAACACGCGGTAGGAAGACTCCTCACTGAGGATGGTGCACCAGATGTACCTGCTATAAACAGGTTTCTATTATCTCGGTTCCCTTTCTTATTTCTTTCTAGTTTATTAAACTTTCTGATTGTGTTATTTGAACTGTTATGTATCACATTGCAGATTATTTAAGGAGTTGGACCGTGATGGCGATAATTATATCTCGTTTTCTGAACTCAAAGAACTCCTTCAGGAAATCAAGTTTAGGAAATCGCCTTGGGACAAGGAGAAGGCAATGGAACAAGTATTGAAAGAATTTGATTGTGATGGTGACAAGAAAATAACTTTGGACGAATTTGTTGATACATTCTCAAAGTGGCTTGATGAGACAAAAGTTGCAATGGATAAACAATACCACACGATAAGGTCTTTGAAGGATTTATATATGGTAATCCCTTTTTATTATTGACTGCTTATCAAAGTATTTTTTAAATTATCTCAAGTTTCTGTTACTTCGGTTTATTGATGGAGAAAATCCTTGAATTTCTCTTTCACAGATTCTCCAACCATGGATTCAAAAGAAAAAGAAGGAACACGAGATGATGAATCATTTTGTGTCAGAAATTGTTAGCCATGTTCAACTCTCTCCACTAGGAGGCCTGTATACAGAAGATGGAACACCAGATGTATCTGCTATAAAAAGGTGGGACCCCTTTTTTTTTAAAGTTTTTTTTAATTAATGAATGGCTTAATCTATTACAAGAGTGGCACTTGAAAGTGCTAGAAATTGCATTTGGTGGGGTTCGAGACCACATTTAACATCAGCTGTTTAATTAATTAAGCAATCATTAAATTGCAGTTTCCTAAGTAATAAGTGATCTGTTCCTTTTATCGAACTTAGATTTTAATTAGGTGTCTGTGAAGACTGTAATACAGCAAAAGTTGCAGTGAATCAATTGTGCCATTTTGAATCTCAGGTTGTTCCATAACATTGATATCGATAAGGACAACTATATATCCCAATCCGAGTTGAAAAACTTGATCATGGATGTCGATTTTGGGAAGATAACATGGGATGTGGATGCTGCAGTTGCGAAAGTAATGGAGGATCTTGACAAGAGTGGAGATCACCTGATTGATGAAGAGGAATTTATCGCAGGATTCATAAAGTGGCTCAACACATCTGCCAATCAAGCTCCTAACTCCCCTGAGCCAACCGAAAATGTCTTTCAAGTAAGTAAACTCTTAATAAAGCAACACGAATCAAGCTTTGTATATGTGGAGCTCAAGCATTATCATATCTTGAAATACACTTTATCTATTAGCTATGGCCTATATCAAACTAGCCTATTTTCAACTTTAAAAATACTAAATATATGGACAAATATTTTGAACATTAGGCTATTCTGAGCAGTGGCGGATCTAGGGTGTTTCGATAGCGGGTGCACAATTTACATTATAAAAGTTTGAACTGTTTTTTTTTTTCAAATGCGACGAAATTGTAATACAAAACTTAAAACATAAGTTAATTATAAAAATATGCTAATCTTTAACCCACCTTTTTCTTCTTATCGTTTACTTGGAAATAGTAAGCTTATGTTAAAAAAAAAAAAACAATATTTACATTATAGATGTTTTAATGATGTCATCATTTTAGGAAGCATTTTTTGAAATTAATCTTGTAATTTATTTCTTATAAGTTTCAAATTTACTTTTTTATAAACAATAAACGATGAAAAAACTAATAGATAATAAATAAAATTCATTTATATTAGTTAAAGTGATGAGCAAAAGAATCCAAATATAAAAATAATTAAAAAGAAAAAACCATTTATCATTATAGAAGAATCCAAATATAAAAATAATTAAAAAGGAAGAACCATTTATCATTATAGAGGCAAAAAAATGAACTTGAATAATAAATAAAAACTATTTATGATATGATTATTAAAGAATTTAAGTAAGATTTTGAAAAAGAGTTATTTTCTCATATTAGAGGTTAAAAATAATTTGAAATTATTTGTAGATAGTAGGATTTGAAACTTGGTCTTTAGTGATAAACTTTAACAGCTTATCAACTGAACTAGTCATAGGATCTATTAATAGCAAAGTTGGAAATTAAGTAATCTTATCTGCGGGTGCACTTAGTAAATAATGTAATATTTTTTTAACTAGAAATAGAATTTGACAAGGTGCACGTGCACCCCCACCTCCTACGCTAAATCCGCCCCTGATTCTGAGAAATGTTTAAGCTTGTAGCTTGATCTCTTTTCTCTTATCAAATTTTCAGTTCACCGAAATACTTTCTTGCTTTTGTACAAGGCATATATGCAACAGACAGATCTGTTTCCCTTCCCTTTGCTGAACTGCTTCACCACACTGCTCCCCCTGTCACACGGAGCAAATGGGGAAATTAAAGAATGTAGTACTCCCTCCGTTCAGTGCATATCCGGCCCCAAATTATTTTGGGACCAAGGCTTTGTTGTTGTTGTTGTTATAGTCCCTCCGTCCAAAAATAAATGTCTCAACTTGACTTTTTGGTCAACTTGATTGAAATTTGACCAATTATTTTATGAAAATACAATTATCTTCATGCTATTCAAAAAATGGTTATTGATTCACCAACTAAATTACTATCAATAACTACTTTTAGAATTTCATGAAGATAAATAATTTTTCATAAAATGAGTTCAATCAAGTTGACCAACGCAACATTTATTTTGAGGCAGAGGGAGTATTTGTTAAAAGTGTTTGGTATTGATCTGAGAATGACTTGAACTCCAATGCAGAAACCACGGGAGGAAGCAGAATTGTTGGTGGAGAAGAAAATGGACAAGTCTCTATGGGCTTGGGTGAAGGCTATAATGCTATTGGTGCTTGGAATAGCTATGTTAGGCATTCTAGCCGAACCCCTTATACAGAATGTTCATAAGTTTTCAGCATCTGCTAAAGTACCATCTTTTTTAGTCTCCTTCATATTAGTCCCTATGGCTACAAATGCAAGAGCAGCAACTTCAGCAATCAAATCTGCACGTCTGAGGAAGCTAAGAACCACTTCCTTGACATTTTCCGAGGTTTTTCTTCTCTTCTTTTAGGAGCATATGCACGTAGTAACGGACCCAGAAATTATATTTAGTGGGTGCCAATTTTTTTTACTTAATCACAAATTTTAACTAATAAATCAATAAATCCAACATAAAATGAAGAACTTTTTTAAATATAAGTTTTGTATAAGCCTCTCCTACTTTCTAACCCATCGTTTTCTTTTTCTTATTGTTTACTTGGAAATATCTGTCATCAGCACGCACAATTAATTATATTAATTATAAAACAGAGGTAAAAATTTAATAAAAAATAATTTTAAAATCGAGTGGGTGCCGTCGCACCCACTCGTTATATAAGGTGAATATGTCCTGTATGCACGCACACACAGTGGCGAAGCCACCCTATATTTGGGAATTGTCAATTAAGTACCTTGATTTTTTAAAATGCAATAAAATAACATTTTTTTCAATATTGACACTCTCGATTCTTAGTAAATTTTTTACCATGAAATCATTTTGATCCCCCTTTTATGTCAAATTTCTATATGATAACTGTAATTTTTATCCCCGACCCCCTTAGCAAAAATTGTTGGCTTCGCCATTGCAGACACACACGCACAAACACAATCTTACTTACATGCTTTATTTGTTTAGTCAAGTTTAGATCCAAAAACAACAATGACAGATACTTTTAGTTAGTCATTTTTATAATCATATTAAGAAATTTGAAAACCATGATATTCTACGTACCGTTGGCTTATTGATGTTATTTTTGCAGATATATAATGGTGTGTTCGTGAACAACATTCTTGAATTCTTTGTTCTCTTGTCGGTAATATATTTCCGTGGCTTGTCATGGCATTTCTCGGCTGAAGTGGCAGCCGTTCTAAGCGTTTGCAGCATAGTTGGAATTGCAGGGAGTTTGAGATCAAATTTCCCCATCTGGACATCAGTTTTGGCATTCCTGCTATATCCTTCATCTTTGATCTTGGTTTATGTCCTAGATGGCTTTTTCTGGGTATCTTGAAGAATTTTACACATTTTACTTAATTCTTTCATTATTGTTTATTTTCTTGAAATTCAAATTCAGAAAAGTACTCCTTACCCAAATTTGAGGCCTACTTTAATGTACATTTGGAATTTATTGCCCAATTAATTTTGGATTAAAGTTATAGTATTAAATTTGAAGCCTACTCCTTACACAAATGTGAACACTGATATTTGTCTAAAAGGGGACATTGAATTCAATCCCAAGAAATAAAGGTTATGTGATCCTAGTCTTTGGTTTGGTCGCTCTTTTGATTTGGAACTGTTTTTTTAGCAAACGATAGAATCGTTTTCATTCATATGAAAAAAGATGACACTCCACAAAGGTCGGAGGCTCATCCCAAATGACAATAGTAGATCTATCTCTTAACCTACAACAAAGATATTTTCTATCTAAATCTTGAGACATTCGAATTCAACTCCAAGTAAAACTTGAAAACTGTCTTAATTTGGCATTTGAAAATTTTCTCCTCTGATAATATTTTGCGTTAAGCACTTGATTTGCAGAATTCGGGTTGACGAGAAAACGCTCACCAGATATCTCAAAATCCACGAGCCATCCTTGTGTAGTAGGAATGTTGGCATCCACTTCATTGTGAGAAAATTCAAATATCGTTGCCATGACAAGAAGATAAAAACAACAAATAACAAAACAAACAAACATAGGCTCTCATGTAGGAGAGAAAACAAAGGCTCTCATGAGGAGAGAAAACATCAGTCTCTCAACGAAGGAGAGAGATTTATTATACAATAAAAGGAAAAATTTCAACAACACAATTGTTTATAATCTCAAAGATTTGTAATCGGCAGGAATGTTGAGCGGAGAAGTTGAGGACGAAGGGAGGGAGAAGTTATCACGTGAAGAAGAGAGAAAGAGAAACTGTGTTGGCACAGTTAGGAGGGAGTATGATGAATATAACTTACTGATATCCAAGAATTAGAGAGTTGAGTTCCTTGGTGAATATTTCCTGAAAAGCATCCATTTGAACCTTAGGAAGTGACAATCCAATTTCCACATCTTCTTTCGAATCCCTTCCCTCACTCAGAGCCATATTTCCGTCATAATCTATCGAAACAATTTCATACTTGATAGGTTTTCCCCACCCAAAATCTGAATCATAAATCCCAAACTTAGGCGATCCAGCAACTCCCATCACCGTCGACGGTCCAAAAATAATCTCTTTTGCCCAAGTTTCCGCCCCCTCAAACAACCCCTCCTTACTATAAAACCTTCTAAAAATTCCTCCCCCTATCAATTCAATTGCATTAACCACTCCATCTCGCTCAAGTAATTTGTCACGCGTTGTGGGCACAATGCAGGGCACTAGGCAGTTGCCAAAATAGGTGTCTGGAACTGGCGGTTTCAGATGGGCCCTACAGTTTGCTGGACAAACAAATTGTTCGCGTTCATCTTCCGCACCATGGTAAATCCCAACCGCGTTACGTGTTTTAGTCATACAAGCCCAAACTAAACCACATGTAATAGTGAAAGACGATAAATGTGCCAAATTCCGGCCGTGAGCCAAGATTGATTTCTTGACATTATTGATTTTGTCTCGGGTGAGGACGAATGTGGCGCGAACTTTATCATGATTGTCAGTAGGAATGGGAGTTAGATGTTTAGGCTGAGACTCGTGTAACCTAGTCCTTGATATTTGATTCCAACGAGTTATCTCCAAGGAATTCGAGTCTTTGATCATAGATCTGTCGAAAAATGGTAAGTTCCCACTATCCAGGAATTGGGTGTCGATGCCGAATTTAGTAATGGAAGCCCACGCTTTAATGAAACTGGCGCCGCCTTTTCCGTCGCAGGCGGCGTGGTGGTTGGTGACTCCGATGCAGATGCCGCGATTTGGGAACAACGTTATTTGAATCGCTAGAACAGGGACTTTGATATGATCGGATTCTATTACAATGTCTCCTAGTTTCGGTACAAAAGGGTAGAATTGATCGGACTTTCTTGGATGATTAGCTGCGAGTTGGGAGATGTCGCCGGAGGGAGATTCTGCGACGGTTAAAGAAACGGAATCTTGGCCGTCGACGTAACGGAGTAGGGGTATTTCGGGGAGGTGATTTGGGTGGGTGAATGGGAAAATGATTAGGTTTCCGGCGAGCGGGAAAAAGTGTTGGAGAGTGATTGAAAGGGAGTGTTTGAGATTGGGAACTAGGGTTTGAGTGAAGTGGGATTTAGAGAGGTGGGGGAATTCGTAAAAACAGAGACGGTGGACAGGGTGGGCCAGTAGCCATGACAGGTCGAGAAATGTGAGTTGGAGAGATTTTTCGCCTGAGAAGATGCCGGAAGGCGGTGATATACGGTGGTTCTCAAGCACCGTTAACTCGTCGGCGGCAGCCATTTGTTTAACACTTTTTAAACCTTAGATAAACTACTCCATCTCCGTCCAAAAAGAGGGTCTAATTATACTGTTTGACGGGAAAAAAATTGCGAGCGTATACTCCCTCTGTCCCACGATAATATGTCAAAAAATCCTTTTTTGAACGTCTCACAATAATTTGCAATTTTCTAAAACGGAAATGGGACTGACTTCTCTCTACTCACAACGCTTTTCAAATTTACTATTCTCTCTACTCATTCTCTCTCATATTTTACTTTTACACTCACAACACTTCACCTTTATCACCTTTTATCTTAATTTCTGCACCGACATAAAAAGTGCATACATTTATGAAACGGAGGAAATACATTTTATTTAGGTCTCGTTTGGTAGGCTGATAGGATTATCATGTATTAATAGTAAGAAGACTATTACTCCATGAATTAATTATACCACTCTTTTAATTGGATAAATATGAAGGGAATAAGATGAAATAAAAAGCATTATTCAAATTGTTAGAATTATTACACTAGTTGCATTTAATTTATCAAACATCAAAATTATTGTATTAATAATTATATCCAATGCTATGAAGGGTCCATGTTAGCGTTTTCATTAAATTACTGACAATGACATGGTAGGGTTTTAATGGGAAGAAGTACATTAATTAAATACATCGATCCATATTTGTTAGTTAGGTGAAACTTGTGGATCTGACCATGGGAAGAATTTGTTAGTTAGGTGAAACTTGTGGATCTAACCAAGCCTTTGTGGGTGGGGGTTGGGAGGGGGGAGTGGATTGGGAGAGGAGTTATTAAAACAAAAATTAAAATGGGGTGGGGGTGAGTAGATTGGGAGAGGAGTTGTTAAAACAAAAATTAAAATGGTTAATTTTTTTTTACCCGACGAGTAGACGTGTTCGTCCGGTTATAATCGCCGGTTAATGGTTATAACCGGCGGTTAAAAAAATCGTTAAGTCTTAACCGTAACCTAATCGTTAATCGTGTACTAACGGTTAAGGTTATACGGTAAATGGTTATAACCGGTTAACACGGTTAATTCGGTTAAAACGGTTAATTGAAGGCCTTTTTTTTCAGATTAGTCATTTTAACGGAATAGTTAACAATTTCTATTAACTTTTGTACTGTATATTCCTTTTTTTTTTTTTTTTTTTTTTTAAAGAATACTATTTGAGATGTTAGTTATTAGTGAATTTTTTTGGAAAAGGTTATATAGAAAAAGTTAAGAATTTTTAAAGAAATGAATTTTTAACGAAAAGTGTGTTTAACAGATTTTTTTAACATTATTTATTTTTATTTAATTTTTTTGTTGGTTAAGCAAAGCTATTTGAGAAATATTTCTTTTAAAAACATTTTTTAACATTTTTTTTTAAGAATACAGTTAACTTTTTAATAGATTTTTAACAGTTTCTGTTAAGTTCTTTAAAAAAGTTAACTTTTTTTAAAAAAAAAAATTGGATAAAGAAGACCATTTTAGACCTTTTTTTACTACATACATTTTTTGCAAAAAGTTATATAAAAAAAGTTATGAATTTTGAAAGAAATAAAACTTAACTTTTTTTAAAAAATAAACGAAAGTATATAAAAGAAAAAGGGACGGTACCCTTAAATTTTATTAATTAAAATAAAATTACAAAGAGGGGGACAACCAACCTTACCCTTTTATAATTAATGGGGGTGTAAGTACCCAAATCCGGATCGTCAAAATCCGTTAGAAACTTAACTGGAATCCGTTAACTGGCCCGCTCCAGGTTAACCGGAACCCGTTAAGCTCCCCGTTGCCATGCCAACGAGACGTCCCGGGACTGCCCCGTGCATCCCGACGTCGAAACGTACTTAACACACGTCATCGCACGTAAAAAAGTACGACTTTCCTTAAAAAACGCACTTTCCGGCACTTTCCGGGGGCATTTTGGACATTTTTCGGACTGTTATTTTAAAAAATGAACAAAATCGGGACCCGGGAATGAACTCCCACATGGCTGGTGACTCATGGGACACGTGGCAAGCATGCCACCTCCCTCTAGTCACCTTTCAATCAAAAATCAAGGCCAAAAGACTAAAATACCCCTGGTATACAGTCTCAGTCCGGCCGGACTCCCTGCGAGACTTTCGTAAATTGCCAAAGAAGTCCCTCAAAATTCCAAAATGCCACAAAACCCCCTGGATTTCAGTCTAAGTCCGGCCGGACTCCTACTGAAAATTCACCTATAAATAGAGAGGCTGTCAAAGCCATTTACAACAACAAAATAACTCTCCAAAAACACCATAGCCACGGCCCAAACCAGTTTCACCCCTTCCCGAGCTCCCGTTTTGCCTCGATTCGCGTGAAACTTCCGTATTTCGATCAAATACGCCCCTCACCACTCCGAAACACCGTTTCAAACCACCTTCCGTATCCCGTATACACCCCCGAGCCAAAGGAGTTGACCCTAGCCATAGGTATAACTCCCTCTCTCTAATCTCTCGCTTCGTCTCGGTTTACGCGCCAGTCGCTTCAACCGTTTCGGACGACACCGTTGAAATGTAGACGCCTCCGTCTAACGGGGTCCGATACGTTTTAGCCCCTCGATCCTCTTCTCTTCCCGTAAGAGAAGTAATCACGGGTTAAAACGGCGTTCCGACCCCGTTTCGTTTACTTTTTATGTCATTTACAACTCTGGATCGATCGATCCGTCGATCGTCACTTACTTTTTTGTCATTTACAATTCCGAGCCGTTTTGGCTCGTCGATCGTCATTTAAAACTCCGAGCCGTTTTGGCTCGTCGATCGTCATTTACAATTATGAGCCGTTTTGGCTCGTTGATCGTCATTTACGATTTCGGATCGTTTGATTCCTTTAATACCGCATTTAAATACTGTCATTTACAAAGTCCGACCCGTTTGGATCGTGATAGTATTTACTTTTCAAAGTCCGAGTCGCAACCCGATTCGTTGATTGCATGTCCTTTTTCCCGTAAAAATCGTTAACAATGTAATGCCTGGTTCAAAACCGGAGTTCGTCCTTCGAACTCTCTTTCAAAAGCGCAAAATGACGTTTGGCATCCGAACACTCATCTTCAAACTTAAAAGCAAACTTTTGACATTCAAAAACATTTAATACGCTTTTTCCCGTAAAAATCGTTAACAATGTAATGCCCGGTTCAAAACCGGAGTTCGTCCTTCGAACTCTCTTTCAAAAGGCTCAAAATCGACGTTTGCCACGAAAACGCTCATTTCAAACTCAAAACCGACGTTTGCCACGCAAACGCTCATTTCCGTCTCAAAATCGACGTTTGCCACGCAAACGCTCATTTCCGTCTCAAAACCGACGTTTGCCACGCAAACGCTCATTTCCGTCTCAAAACCGACGTTTGCCACGCAAACGCTCATTTTCGTCTCAAAATCGACGTTTGCCACGCAAACGCTCATTTCCGTCTCAAAATCGACATTTGCCACGCAACCGCTCATTTCCGTCTCAAAACCGACGTTTGCCACGCAAACGCTCATTTCAAACTCAAAACCGACGTTTGCCACGCAAACGCTCATTTTCGTCTCAAAATCGACGTTTGCCAATCAAACACTCATTTCCGTCTCAAAACCGACGTTTGTCATTCAAACGCTCGTCTTTTCAAACAAAGTCACCTAATCAACGTTTGACATTCAAACCAAGATTAAGCTTGTCATTCAAGCCCCAATTTCAAAACATACACACACACGCACACGTTTTCGAGAAAGGTAGAAAGACTCGTCATACGAGGCGTTTCGGGTGATCTCGTAATACTCTTCCCGAAACGTAACATGACCTCCGAACCTAACAATCTCTGGTACCAAATAGCTTTTTACTCGTTTTTGCTACCAATAAAAATGATTCCCTGTTTTCAAAGCCTTTTCCTAAGTTTTTGCTACCAATAAAAACGACACCATTTTCACTAAAGTCGTTTCTCAACGTTTGGGCTCAAAATACAAAACCGCGTGGCGACTCCTCATTCCTTCCCAAGAAGCAAGGTCTCAGACACCAACCCTCCGCGAAAGACAACCGCATTTCGCCACCGCACAAAATCCCGGGTAATTTCAGTTGGCGACTCCGCTGGGGATATGGATACTTTTTTCAAAACTGCCGATGTTTTCTAAAAAGCCTTCCGTGGGTCAAACTTTCGTTTACCCTTCCTCGTTTTCGTGTGCGTGTGTTACTTTAAACCTCGAACGGTTTTTTCAAAGGCATTACATTGTCATCTTCTCAAAATCATACCATGTTTATGCATCCCCATTCATGTTTGATTTTCATTGCTATCTTTTGAACTGCGCATCAAAATTCTTTAATACACATTCTGAAAAATCTCTGTTTTACTCAGAAAAAGAATTTTAGTGACCGCACACTACTCGCACTTGCTGCCTCGGTACACCGCACTTCACTTGCACTTGCTGCCTCGGTACACTGCACACTACAACCCGTAACCCGGGATGGCCTTATCAGTTGCACCTCGGTTGGTCTGCCAGATACCTTTCGAGGGCGCACGGGGTCATCACAAACAGCCCATCCTAGCCCGTGTAAGCCATGCACTCTTTGTGTCACACTTTGTCCAAGACCCGGTTGGTTTTTGGCTTAGCTCGTGTCATAAAGCCTAAGTGTATGTTTTTTACGCCGGATTCCGCCCCGAGTCAAGCTCGAGAGGTTGAGACCGAAGGTCGTTCCCGACCCGAAGTCTTGAGCTTTTCAACCTTGACTTTGACGCGGAGCTCTGCCGAAAAATATACCCGAAGGTTCAATGTGACGCCGTGTCACCAAACCCTCGCCGTATTCACCGTGCCAGCCACAACTTGGCCAATGCCAAAAGCTAAGGTCCCTCGCGCAAGCGAAATCGGAGAGGTCATGCCGAAATTTTGGCACGATCCCCGCCTTAACTCAAGGACGTTGACTTCGACTGTGGCCCGTGCGTCACATACGTTGGAAGTTTGCGTGATCAACTAGCCTTAAGTTCACTTTTTCCTTTGTCGGTGGAACTCGCTTGCCTTATAGGACCTCGCTCGGGATAGTCCGTCCCGAGAAAGATGATCTACAAATGGAAACGAGGGGCTTATAAGCGTAGTGACGATATCGACTGATTAGAGCTCTAGGATTAGTTGCGAAAAAGAAGACTTGCTCTTTTCCAACCAATTAGGACTCTAAGAAAACGCGCTTTAAGTAAACATTAATCGGTAACTGCACATTGCACAAGCCCGAAACCTTGATCCAAATCCCCCTTTTCCGAAGCCTAAAGCCACCCTTTCGTTCCACTGCGGCGAGCGGAAAGTGGTTGATTTCCGGGTCGGCGCCTTGCCGAGAATCGGCGTTACGGCGGCGTCGAGACGGTTCTTCGGTTCCCTCGGTTCCCTCGGCGGAATTTCCGACATGTCTAGCTCACCGAGAAATCGTGCGGGGAAGGACCCCGCCACCGTAACGAGATATGACCTTGGAAGAAGCCATCGGGGCTTGTGAGGTTCACAAGAGGCATATAGAAGATCGGCGGAATTTCGTGGTACGGCTTACGAATGAGCGAGGTATAGCGGCTATCCCCAGGTCGGACGGTACTTTTGTCACAGTCGAGGATGACGATTCCGAAACCGGCTCCTCAAACCTTCACCGGGTTCCTCCCCCGCCAACTTACGGGATTCCTTCGAACCAAGGAAGCAGTAGGCCTAGGCTTCACGTTGCCACCTCTCGGGGCAACCACCGCCATATTTGGCCAAGCCGGTGCTACTCCCATCACTCAATACCACGGCGCACCGTTGGACCATCTCGAACGAGATGCCAATATCCTTCAATACCCTCCTGGGTTCATCCCATTGCCTATACACGTATCCCAAAACACCAGGGACAAACCCCGTCTGATTCGAGAAAAGGCCCCCATATATCCACATATATCAAGCCTTCCACCTCCAATCACTACCGCTCACATGGTACCACCCGGCGTTGAGCCTCACAGTCCACCACTGGACCCTACCTTAGCCTGGATGGTCGAACGGATGAAAGACACAGAAAGCCACCATGAGCGGCTCAAAGCGAGGGAAACGCTCAAATCCGCGAGATCAGGAATGGTCATGCCTCGCCCTGCCAAGTTCAAAATGTCGGAGATGGACCGATTCGACGGAACCGAATGTCCTCAAACGCATGTCGACACCTACGTTCTCGGTATGAGAGCGAAAGGAGCAACCCTCCAGCAAATGGCCGACCACTTCCGGCATACGCTCAGAGTTCGGCGTTACGATGGTTTCTAAGGGTCGAGCTGCGGATCGCCGTCACACAGGATCGGATCGGTAACATCTTCTGGGCAGTGCCGATCCAACTTAGAGTAGGAAACGAGTCACGAGGACTTAATCACCACTTTGAGCGAAGCGGATGAAAGCGTCGGAGAATTCTACAAGAGGTGGAGTTGGAAACTCTCCGAGATCATGGAGCCGCTCTCGAGGATGAGCAGATGCGGATCTTGAAGTCTGCTTAAGACCGTCCATCGAGAACTCTCATCGGTCATCATTTCTTCCCGGATCTCAGGGCCATGGTCAATGTCGGCTCACGGTTCGAGAAGGATCTCAAGGAAAAGTTGGCTCTTGCACGGCCATATAGATACCGCTCGGCGGTTGCATTCAATTCCGCGGGCCCCGTGAAGGGAAAGATACGTCTGTCAACTACATCCATCAGGGACAACAGTCGGGCAACAGAAACACAGTCCCACAAAGCAATAACTCCACTTGAAGCGATGCCGTGCACTTCGACAAGTTGGATATGCCACTAAGCAAGATCTTTGGAAGGGTTAATCAAGGAAGGTCTCCTTAAACCCGTTGCAAATTACAAACCCAAGAATCCCGTAGTCAACGCTGACAAGAGCAAGTACTGCGCCTTCCATCAGTATCACGGCCATACCACCGACAACTGCGTGGGGTTACGATACAAAATCCAAAACTTAATAGAGGAAGGAAAGTTGGAGCGCCCCCGTGGGCCCAATACACTCGAAAACCCTTTTTCGAACAACAACAATAGTGTGAATTCCATTGAATGGGTGCCCAAGAAGATTGCCGCAGAGCCAGTTCCTCCGCCTCTTCCAGCCGGGTCCTCATCAAATGTCCACATCAGCTACGATGTTTGTGACTGCTCCGCATGCCTGGAGTACGAGTCCCAAGACACGGTCCGGAGCAATCCTCCGGGAAAATAGAAAAGGAAGTCCTCTCAACAAATGCTGAGAGAAAGATATGAAGCTGGAGACACCAGTGTGGGTACACTCGGAGAGCCATCCGGGAGGTTCGATTACTACGTACTCTACTCCAGCCAGTCCTCCCTTCCTCCAGGCCATGCAGCTTTAGAGCAGACAGGGGTGGGAAAGCCGAAAAGTCCTGCTGACACCAGAGTTCAGACCTTGGGACACCGGAATGCCTCGAGATCTTGGTAATCTTGCGCCGATCGAAGCCTAACCCCCCGCGGGATCAACCAAGGTTCAATTTGTCCAGCTTCCAAGCCCGAACCGGCAAAGGAAGATCAAAGTCAGCTTGGCACTCGCACTCGATCAACGTGCTAACCAAGGGCGGCAACCGCCACAAACGGCCTCAACACAATCTCGAGGCTCCAGCAAAGGCTTTACCTCGCAAGAGGAAGACAGGAAACGGATGGCTTGATGACTCTCCTTCTCCGAATAGAGACCAGATCTACGATTCCCGACTGTATGGCAGTATGATCACGTTCTGTGACGAAGACCTACCGAGAGATGCCTCGGGGCACAACGAAGCTCTGTACATCACTCTCAAGCTCAACACCATAACACTCCCCAGAGTATTGGTAGATAACGGGTCAGCCGTTAACGTCCTCCCTCTCAGCATAATGCGAGCCCTGCGCATCAATGAAAGCCATCTGATTCCGTCTACCCGGACTATCAAGGCCTACGACAACACGTCTCGTCCCATCCTGGGGACGGTGACTCTGGAACTCTGGTTCGAAACACAAATGGTGCCAGCAAAATTCCACGTGATGGACATTCCATCCGAATTCACGGCTCTGTTAGGATGCCCTTGGCTGCATCACATGAAAGCCATAGCTTCCACTCTCCATCAGTGCGTTAAGTTCATTAGGCGGGAGATCTTGAAGTCATCGAGAGGGGACGGTTTCCTCATAGGAAACGAAGCGAGAGACGATGGCAAGCGTGCCGCGATCGCCAAGCGGGCTACCTCCTTCAAATCAACCGAGGGGGACTATTGGGCCAAATCTCATGAGAATCCCTCGAGTCCGGAGATGCTAACTACGTCAATGTCCTCGAGCGGCGGACCACAGAAGCGATCCGATACATCAAGTTCAACTTGTCGTTTCCAACATTTGGAGCGGATTGGAAAGAAACACTGAGCATCGCCATGATGCGGGCACATAGACCCCCTGTCTCCAATCGGAGATTTGTCAGCATTTTTCAAGCCAACTCTCTGGCCCCGCCAGGCGAAGAGATCTTCGTGATAAAGGTCAACAAGCACCATCATTCTCGTGATGAATGCATGGAAGTCGTATGGGATGTCCTCCACGAGGAACTACCAGCTGCACCCCTCTTCTCCATTGAAGGGCATGATGTTTTTCTAGCAGCTCCAGCAACGCACCCGAACGCAATACGTCCCTACATTTGGGTTGAGCCGTCAGACGACGACGAATCAGGACTCTTCGGAGTCGAGGACGCGGCAGACCCGCTGGCAGACCTCTGCATTCACATGCTCAGTTTCGAGGACGGCACCCGTTTCGATCAAGTCACCTACGACCAAGGCTCCAATACCATGGAAATTGTCAAGCTCAAGGTCCAGTACATGCAGCTATCCGACAATTGGAAGCAACTGGTTGACACGACAAAGAATCCCTCTGATCAAGTGACTGACGACGACTTCGTCAACATCATCTATTCCAGATATCCTGATGATACTAAGGATCCGGTCCTTATTTTCAGATTCTACTGGCCAAAGTTACCACTCGGTTACTTGCTGCTCATGGTAAACGAGGCCACTGGCCAGCCGAGCTCGAGCTCATCAAATCACTTGAGTACCGGCCGGTGGAACCGGCCCGTGCCATCGGTCAAGCTTAAAGCCACAAGCGCGTCGAGGCGAGGGCGACAACGAAGGAGACAAAGCTCCTCGCCCCTATCACGAATCGAGATCAACCTTGGGAACGCTTGGCGGCCACCCCAAAAACATACGTAAAGGTCTTCCCCGCAAGACAAAGTCGGCTTAGACGTGGGAAATGACCACCTCGGCATCAACATGCTCCGGTTCGGTCTTGCTCCCGGTCATCACGGTCACGGATTCGGACATCCCGCCCGGCCGCTAGCTCGATAGACTTGGCGATCGAGCGAGATCACGAGGCTGTCGGCATCGCGAGAATTCAACACTCCGTGTGTTCAATCAACGAGATATGGGCGAATTTTTTGGTAGCAGAGATCAAGGAAGGCCGCATGGAATGTCCCAGTCCGACTTCCTTCGTCAACATCATCCAAGTGTTTCCGCCATTCGGAGATTTGGATGTGATCACAGTTCTGGACACTAGCCAGACGATGCGTACCTACGGAGACTGTTTAGCTCTAGCAAGGAAGGCCCTCATGGAACTAGCCGCTCAAGAGAACCGTCTCTGGGATGAAAACCAAGCTCGAAAGACCGACAGGGACCCGAGCCCTTAAAGTGTCACAAGCGACTTCGGGACGAAAGCTAGGGGCCACTCTAGACCAATTCGACCTCAGGGGTTTTGCTCACGGCAACTTCCTCGACTACCGCCTATTCTCATCCAACCCCCTCTGCCAGGCGAGGGTGGTCAACGGTCCCGATGACCTAGGAGATGGAACGGCACGGCAGAACAAATCCCAGCGCTTATCTCCCCGGGTGTAAGTACCCAAATCTGGCTCATGCCTTCCGGTTAAATTTCCCGGCAATTTCGATAAGTTTCCCGGTAATTCCCCGGACCTTCCTAGTGTTAGGAAATGTTAAGAACAGTCCCAAATTAAATTAAGGGCTGAAGGGAGCCTTCCTAATTAAGAAACACATTTTTCTTAATTAGGAAGAGGGTTCTAGAATTTGCCACCTTGCATGGTTCTAGAAATGCTGAGTCACAATGGATAATGCCGCACGGCTGCATTAGCTCGCTGTCCCTAGCCGCACGGCTTCATTAGCCTTATCCAGACTGCCTATAAATAGAGCCCTCCTCTACCCATTTCAACACACACAATCCATAGCAAGTCACCCACAAACACTCCAAATACGTGAAGAATCTTTGTGGAAGCTCGAAGGTGAAGAAGAAGGCCAAGAAACTCCCTCCCTCCTCCTTGAAGATCCAAGACCAACCTCTCCTCCTAGCTCCGACCAAAGAAGCAAAGGAAGCAATTGGTAACCTCGCACGCCCTAACCTTGCTTTTAATTGATATACTTGCTCATTGCATTCATATATCTTGCTTGGGACTTGGCATTCATTCATAAAGATCATATCTTTATCACCCCTTTCCCTTTTGCATGCATTAAGACCTCATTTGTCATAAAAATGTAGTCTTTTTCATAAAGGTGCATCCTTTGCACCTAAAACCCCCATTTTCAAATAAAAATGTCATCTTTATGCATCATTTGCATATAAAAATCTAATCTTTTCAATAAAAATGCATCTTTTGCATTCAAAACCCTTTTCAATGCATCATTTGCATAAAAATCCTATCTTTACGCATCACTTGCATAAAGATCATGTCTTTCAATCAAAAGCATCATTTGCTAAAACCAAAAATGTCATCTTTTCATTAAAGTGTCATTTTTCATCATGCATTCCCCATTTCCCCATTAACAACCTAGGAATGGACCGGTGTAAAAGATCCTATCTTTACATCGTTCCTTCCATTAAAGGTTCCATATCTCTTTAGAAAGGGACACCTTGAACCCTATATCTCCGATTATCGCTTAAGAAAGAGTATGAAGCATCTATATGAGCTCGACCGTCTTAAAGCGTAGGATTGATGGGCTAAGGACCCTCCTTTTCTAAAGAACCTCATCTTTGACCAAAAGAGAGTCATTCTCTCGATCACGCAAGTCCCGAGGGTCCCGAGGTTAAAATGCGATGATCACAAGTCATAAGATGAGGACGGGATCATAATCCCAAATACATAAAATTCCAAGGAATCCCGAGCGACAACCAACAAATGGTTTGTACGTCCGGAAGACAACTTGGGACATTCCCCCCCTTTTTTCTCAAACACATGCACACAAGAAAGCACGCAAGCAAGCACGATTAATGAAATCATGGGAGACTTGCTCCGGCAAGGCACTTTGGGTGAACGCCAAACGTTCTTCCCAAGGGGTAACTTAACCTCCGAACCCAAGTAAAAAACCTTTTTTTCAAAGTTTTGAGGTAATCAAAATGGCGTGGCGACTCCGTTTTTCAAATAACTCGGATGTCTTCAAACTCGCGTGAATCCAACAAGAATTTGGGCACCACATTCACAGTTTGGCGACTCCGCTGGGGACAATCCCAAAGGAGAAAAGCTTTTATTTTCAAAACAAAAAAATCGATACTCGGTATATAGGTGGAAACCACTTACCCTTCCTGTACACTCCCTGACGTGGGAGTTGGGATAACCGGTGGTTTAACAATCCACGTACCAGTATCCCTTTTCGAAAAAAAAACAATTTTGAAAAAAAAATAAAAGAAAGCTTTTCCCTTTGAGTGGGTTAGACTCCCGTCGCCGATTTCATTAATCATGCTTGCTTTCTTTACCATGCATTGCATCATTTGCATCTTGGAATCTGTGCATACTTTGAACGGGAAACAACCCGAAAAATAGAAAAAGGAGTGGAACCTGGAAAATTGATCCATGCGCCGTACGGCTCAATCCTCATTGGATTCTCGACCGGCGACCTCGGTGGCAATTCCACCAGGAAAAATCATGGTTAATCTGGGCGCCCTAGCGGCTTGGGGCTACTCGGCTCCATGGCGGCGGGGCTCCCGAGAAAATTTACGTGCTTATGTGTTTGCATTTTCCCCGTCCCGAAAATCATTCCTTTAAAACACATTATGAAAATCTTTGTTTTAACTCAAAAGGAACATTTTTAGGAGACCGCACACTACGCGCACTGATATATCCCGTACACTTTGCACGCACGTCCTTCAAACCCGAGGGTGGTTCCAGCTGCAGCCACGGACAGCCTTACGATGCTCCCGGCGCGCACGGAATCATCCCAACCTCCCCATGGCAGCAAAGGTCGACCAATGCACAGTCCGTGTCACACGTTTCAAAACCGTGACTTTTGGTTGGTTTTTGGTCTAGTCCGTGTCATATAGCCCAGCTTGCATACCCACGTAAAGGTCAAGCCTTAGCTCATAACGGAAGCCAAGATTTTCGCTCAAGCGAAATTCCCGCCAAATTCCGACAAGGAAAAATTGGCGAGATCTTGACTCCGACATTGACTATTGACCTTGACCCGCACGGACTGTGTAAGAGCCAGGACCGAGCCTTTGCCAACAATCAAAAGATCTTTCGCTCAAGCGAAGCTCTGCCCAAAATTCCGACAAGGAAAAACTGGCAAGATCTTGACCGGCATTGACTTCGATTCCGACTCACGCACTGCGTATGCAACGAAGTTCAATGTGACACTGTGTCATCCGGCTTTTTACCGCCTGACCCATGCCTATTATATTCTCGGACATTACCGAAAGTCAAAGCGTCATTCGCTCAAGCGAAATTCTGCCAAAATCCAATCAAGGCAGAAAGACGAGACTTTCCTGGTATTGCCTTGACTATAATCCGCATCGCTCGTGCGTTGAAAGGTCCTATGACCCGCTAGACCCGTTAGGAGCGTTCTTTACTCTCGATCGGTGGGATCCGCGTGCCCTATAGGACCCTCGCCCGGGCCGTCCACCCCGGGAGGTCGAAATACTGTGGAATACGAGGGGCTTATAGACGTAGTGACGGAACCCACCGATCCAGATCTAGAGTAGTTGCGAAAAAGAAGGGCAGAACCCCTTTTCCAACCAAATAGAAATAAATAAAAGACATTGTTTTAAGTAAACTTGAACAATTAATGTAATCATAATTGCATGGTCCTGTCTCTGAAATCCCTAATCGAGACCTCCTCGGTCCGATTTCCTATCCCGACCTTTCATGGTCAAATCCCTAATCGATACCCCCTCGGTCCGATTTCCTATTTTCCTATCCTGACCTTTCATGGTCAAATCCCTAATCGAGACCTCCTCGGTCCGATTTCCTATTTTCCTATCCCGACCTTTCATGGTCAAATCCCTAATCGAGACCTTTTCGGTCCGATCTCCGATTTTCGATCTTGTCTTTTCAAGGTCTCATCTTTTCCGATCAATTAGGATTAGGAGAAAATGTGTTTTAAGCAAAAGTTAAGCGATAAGTGCATGTTACTTGAGCTTTCAGCCTAAACACTTGCCCCCGAGTCTAAACCTCACCCATCTCCGAGTCTAAACCTTGCTTACCCCGAGTCTAAACCTTATCCACCTTCGAGTCTAAACCTCACCCATCTCTGAGTCTAAACCTTGCTTACCTTCAAGTCTAAACCTTACCTATCCCCTAGTCTAAACCTTGCCTCGTCCCTTTCCCGCAGCGAGAAAGAAGTGGGCTAGAATACCGGGTCGGCGGCTTTTCGTAAAACCTTAGGTTCGGACGGTTCATCGGCTCGGAGAGTCGAATGGCGCATTTGACAGAAACGGTGAGGGTGCAGGAAATCGATGTTTAGGAAGGAAGAGTTAGTCCCGGCTTTGGAAAATGCCCGAAGGTTCATGAAGAGCACTGTCATTGCTCATCGGTGCTCTTCGCCGCAATGGAGTTCAAGTAACAGTTTGACTCCAATGGTTCTCTCGGTAGTGGTCGAAGATGAGACTCCGTAAGTAGCCATCTCGGCTCCCCGACCTATAACCAATACCTTCCTCCATCCACATATGATCCCTTGCCAAGGATCACTTCTCCTCGGTCCTTTCTAACATCCCAGCCATCGTGGCTCCATCCCCTCGGCTCCTCGTAACGGATTGGGCTTTACCCCACTGTCTCTCGGTTTCAAAGCAATACACGCGCCTATACTCCAGCCTTCACATAATCAGCCCGAGATATGTGGCTATGTTCTCAAACCCCTATACCCGCCCGAATGCGATCATGAGTTGCCAAAGGATGATCCAAGTTTTCACTGTCACCTACCGAGACTTAATGAATTCAGCCGTCAGTTTCACCGGTTTGCTACTATGGCTCCCTCTCGCCGATACAAGTCCTGTTGCGAGAGTCCCCGTTGACCCCCATGTGGCAATACTGATGG
The DNA here is from genome assembly GCA_022495995.1 of Adenophora triphylla var. japonica. NCBI lineage: Eukaryota > Viridiplantae > Streptophyta > Magnoliopsida > Asterales > Campanulaceae > Adenophora > Adenophora triphylla. The sequence continues at coordinate 46,546 of JAFEMH010000551.1, read as the reverse complement.
AGCAAGTGAAACAAATACAAGAGAAGCTTGACCTCATGATGAGTATCAATACTCCATTGACCCAAGATGTTGAACCAGGCAAGGAAATGACTCCACCAAGCATAACCCAATGCCATCGCACTAAGCAAAGAACTGCATCTACCAAAGACCAGCTTCCTCACAAAGGAAAGGGTGTCGTAGCTTCCTTCACCAAATCCAACAGTGGAACCAATCGGACAATGGAAATCCAAGCCTGGAGAACAAAGAATGTCTCCCGAAAACCCCGCTCCCTTCATTTTGACAATGCGGAGATGCCTTTAAGCAAGATCTTTGGAAAACTGATGAAAGAAAAGCCGATAAAGCCATTGGAAAATTGGAAGCCCAGGAACCACAATGCTCAGAGTTGGATGAGTCTAAGCATTGTCTTTTCCATCAATACCCCGGACACGACACTGATGATTGCACCTATTTGAGGTATGAGATCCAGAAGTTGATAGAAGATGGGAAGCTCGAGAACCTCCATGGGCCAAAAATGAAAGCTATGGTAAGAGGTCGATTCGGGAAGTGGAAGGTCGAAACGTCGGCTGATAATTTTGGGATGCCCATGAGCAAAGTTTTCGATGATTTGATGAAACGAGGCCTTCTCACACCTCTCGAGAATTATAAGCCAAGAAACCCCAAGAGTTGACAGGACCAAGTTCTGCGAGTACCACAAGCATTTTGGGCATGTGATGCACAAGTGTGTGGGTCTCGAAGAAAGAAATTCAATGGGCCGATCTACGAAGGAAAGCTCAAGTTACCTCGGCAGTCCAACCCGCGAAGAGTAGCTAGACTAGGGTCTACCTATCCTTAAAAAAAAAAAAAAAAAAAAAAAAAAAAAAAAAAAAAATAGTCTCTCGACAACCTTCGTAGGTTCTAGTACTTTTTCCCTTTCAATCAAGTCCTCTACTGACATTGTATTTAATCTTCAATTTTCTATAAAAGAGTCTTCTTCTTTTCTTGCTAGACTTAAGACATTATTTGCACACCTACATTACATTTAATGAAATGGTTTTATTTTATATGATCACTTGCATTGCTCAACAAGTAATCTCTCGAAATAATTCACGTTCTGATTAATCGGTGTGAGAAAGTCAACCAATGCTCTCCCTATACACCTTCCTTACCCCACAAAAGGCCTCCATCAAGCCATACAATTTCCTTACTTCACAAAAAGGCCTTCATTAAACCATACACTTTCCCAATCATGCCCCCACCTTCATCTTGACCAAGTCAACGACGGCGGCAACATCAAGGGATAGCAAAAGGCCACTCAGCTTCAAAAGATTGACCCCGTGTCGGCAACAACCTCAAAGGGTATCAAGAATGTTCAAGCAGGGGCTCGCCTTGGTCCTCGGGTGCTTTAGAAAATAAAAAAAATGTGTAGTGCAAAAAGAGTAATACCCAGCTAGGTTGAAAATCCCAGAAAAGGGCAGTCTAGGCAAAAAACAGGGTTGCACATATATAAAAAAAAAAAATCTTAGTGCAAAAAAAAAAAGAGTAATGCCCAGCTAGGCTGAAAATCCCAAAAAAGGACAGTCTAGGCAAAAAAAACAGGGATGCACATAAAAAAAAAGAGGCCAAGGACCCAGCACCGCCAATCAAAAGCTTGACGGACAGACAAGATCAAAGCTCAGAGAATGAAAGTTGTCGATAACAATGGGGCGGTCGAAGCAAAGCCAGAAGCACTTCATAAGCCTGCAGGCACGTGCAAATCCTTTCTTCCCCAATGAAAGAGGAAGCAATCGAAGGCCGTCCAAGAATGACTTGGTCAAGGAATCATCCGAGGCCCACGCCTCACCATCCAATCTTTTCATCCGAGCTTTTTCACTAAAAGGAACCACAAATCCCATTTCCCAAAGCCAAACACAATCCGGCCAAGGCCGAACTACGGCGACCTGAGCTCCTCACAATGAGGGGAACGTAGGCAACCAGAAATGGTCCGGTCATGAGCATATTCAAATCCCAGAGAATTCGGTCTCATCAAATGACCTCTCCCAGCAGACACGATCGCATCCTAGAAAACCCGGTCTCATCAATGACCTCCCTATACACAAACCTTTCTTTCACACCAGCCAACCTTGATCCGTGACACTGGTTGACTTTCTCCTCATGATTAATCAGAATGTTTGTTCATATCGAGATTAATGGTTGAATAACCCGAACATCAATAAAGGGTTTTAAGCAATCTTGTGATCATTGTAAATAAAACAAGTTTTCAGATGTCTTGACAAGTCTTCCTTTTCTACATCTTAGGAAAAATAGTGCTAAACACTGATTTTCTGTCAGCAGGGGCTTCCATACACTTTTACCAACCTTTCTACGCTTATACTCTCTCAAAAGAGTCAAACCCAAAGCGAGTTTTTGTGCCTACATCGAATAAGGCCATCAAAATAACACAAAATCGGGATTTATTCCCGCCTTTCGAAAAAATATGCCCCTGCATGTATACATTTCTAAAATCTTTTCTTTCACATCTTCTTAAGGTTGACTGATTGACTAAATAAAAAAATAAAAAAAAAAAAAAAAAAGAGAAAAAGGATAGGTTTTCCCTCTTCTGCTACAATTCGCATTAGGGCTGCCTTGGAACTCTTCAAAGTTGGGTCTTTGCCAAGTCATTCCTTTAAACTGGGGCTTCTTTAGCCATTTTTGGGGTTCGCATCGAGTTCTTCACTAGGTCCCTAGATGGATTCAGTCTTGGTCAGATTAACCCCGGGATCACGTTCGCAGCACCAATCGATTGGGATTTTGCTAGGTCACTGTGACCGGGGCTTCGCCAAGTCACTTTGCCTACTCAGTTCATTCAACCGGGGCTTTGCCAAATAAAAGGATCTTTCCTTGCTTTAGCAAGACATGGGGCTTTGCAGAAAGTTTTTTCCTCAGACCGGGGCTCCGATAAGTCACATCCATCCCTAGAAGAGAGGTTTGGTCACTTCAACATCTGCTTCGGTTATAAAAGCCTGTCAGCATCAGCTTCAAGCGCGAGTTTAAGAAAAGGACCTTAATCAAGACCCGAGGTTTAAACCTGGGCCTCACCAAGAAGGAATTCTAGTCCACGTTGACAACATCTCAAAGAACAATGGGCAGTTCGCCCGCACCCAAGGGATACGACCCCACCTGCTTGAAACCCGTCTTAAACAATTTTCAAATACATTCCATATGTACATCCGCACCTGGCCCCTACCATGTTTCCAAGAAAAAAATCACCCCTAAGCTCAAGTAACGTGCCAATTGCTAATGATAACATTTTCTCCCAAAAAAGCGCCTCCGTTATTCCCTTTATAATGAGATAACGCCAGGCGACAGTTTCCGGATTGTCAAAATCCAAACTTTAGCTACCTCTATCACGAATAGTGAAGTACGCTCAAGTTTTTCCCAACTTTAGCTACCCATATCTCTGATTCGAAAGAGATTGAGAAGTATGCTCAAGTTTTTCCAAACTTTAGATACCCATATCTCTGATTCGAAAGAGATTGAGAAGTATGCTCAAGTTTTTCCAAACTTTAGATGCCCATATCTCTGATTCGAAAGAGATTGAGAAGTATGCTCAAGTTTTCCAAACTTTAGATACCCATATCTCTGATTCGAAAGAGATTGAGAAGTATGCTCAAGTTTTTCCCAACTTTAGCTACCCATATCTCTGATTCGAAAGAGATTGAGAAGTATGCTCAAGTTTTTACAAACTTTAGATACCCATATCTCTGATTCGAAAGAGATTGAGAAGTATGCTCAAGTTTTCCAAACTTTAGATACCCATATCTCTGATTCGAAAGAGATTGAGAAGTATGCTCAAGTTTTTCCCAACTTTAGCTACCCATATCTCTGATTCGAAAGAGATTGAGAAGTATGCTCAAGTTTTCCAAACTTTAGCTATCCATATCTCTGATTCGAAAGAGATTGAGAAGTACGCTCAAGTTTTTCCAAACTTTAGATACCCATATCTCTGATTCGAAAGAGATTGAGAAGTATGCTCAAGTTTTCCAAACTTTAGATACCCATATCTCTTATTCGAAAGAGATTGAGGAGTACGCTCAAGTTTTTACAAACTTCTGTTACCCCTATCTCCTCGATAGTGACGTAATGCCCTGTAGCCTATTTTACAAATTTACCCCTGTGGCTCATTTTGTTTGCCATTGGCATTTTCAATTCTATTTTCAAATGATTAGGGTACGTCCCGTTTCTTTATAAAAATTATCAGGGCACGTCCCGTTTCTTTACAAAATTATCGGGTACATCCCACTTTCTTTACAAAAATCATTGAGTCCTTCTTACTTCTTTACAACATTTCGATCTCTCTCGCGATCTCCGTCATTCCAAGGTGGAAGAATGACATTTCGCTCTTTCTTTCGAACTCCGTTATTCTAAGGAAGAATAACATTTCGATCTCTCTCGCGATCTCCGTCATTCCAAGGTGGAAGAATGACATTTCGCTCTCTCTTTCGATCTCCGTCATTCCAAGGTGGAAGAATGACATTTCGATCTTTCTCGCGATCTCCGTCATTCCAAGGTGGAAGAATGACATTTCGCTCTATCTTTCGATCTCCGTTATTCCAAGGTGGAAGAATAACATTTCGATCTCTCTCGCGATCTCCGTCATTCCAAGGTGGAAGAATGACATTTCGCTCTCTCTTTCGATCTCCGTTATTCCAAGTTGGAAGAATAACATTTCGATTCAGTCAAAGCTTGAACTACGATCAAGGCTTGATTCCTCCGGGATACGTAGGTAGCCTTTTATAAAAGGTCCAGCCATTCGACCACTTTGGTCACCCTGTTTCTTTGTCACTCCTCAGTGATAAAGCAGCCCCTTATAGAGGTTCAGATATCCGACCACCTTGGTCACTCCTAGCATATCCCCAGTAGGATCAATTGCTTGACTTCCTAGGTCATTTTCTCTTCTATTTCCCAAAGAAGAGACCAGGTTCTCTCTTCTTCCTTCCCCAGCGGATCCTAATTCCGAACTACGGCCTGGCTTGATTCCTCCGGGATACGTAGGTAGCCTTCCAGAGGTTCAGCCACTCGACCACCTTGGTCACCCAATTCGTCTCGGCATTCGCCAGATCGGATCCTTTTCTATCGACAACCCCACTCGCCTTGCAAGTGACGTTGCCGAGGGCTTCGTAAGTACCCAAATCCGGCTCATGCCTTCCGGTTAAATTTCCCGGCAATTTCGGTAAGTTTCCCGGTAATTCCCCGGACCTTCCTAGTGTTCCGGAAATGTTACGAACAGTCCCAAATTAAATTAAGGGCTGAAGGGAGCCTTCCTAATTAAGAAACACGTTTTTCTTAATTAGGAAGAGGGTTCTAGAATTTGCCACCTTGCATGGTTCTAGAAATCTTTGAGTCACAATGGATAATGCCGCCTGGCTGCATTAGCTCGCTGTCCCTAGCCGCACGGCTTCATTAGCCTTATCCAGACTGCCTATAAATAGAGCCCTCCTCTACCCATTTCAACACACAATCCATAGCAAGTCACCCACAAACACTCCAAATACGTGAAGAATACTGCTGGAAGCTCAAGAAGGTGAAGAAGAAGGCCAAGAAGCTCCCTCCCTCCTCCTTGAAGATCCAAGACCAACCTCTCCTCCTAGCTCCGACCAAAGAAGCAAAGGAAGCAATTGGTAACCTCGCACGCCCTAACCTTGCTTTTAATTGATATACTTGCTCATTGCATTCATATATCTTGCTTGGGACTTGGCATTTATTCATAAAGATCACATCTTTATCACCCCCTTTCCCTTTTGCATGCATTAAGACCTCATTTGTCATAAAAATGTAGTCTTTTTTCATAAAGGTGCATCCTTTGCACCTAAAACCCCCATTTTCAAATAAAGATGTCATTTTTATGCATCATTTGCACATAAAAATCCAATCTTTTCAATAAAAATGCATCTTTTGCATTCAAAAACCTTTTCCAATGCATCATTTGCATAAAAATCCTATCTTTACGCATCACTTGCATAAAGATCATTTCTTTCAATCAAAAAGCATCATTTGCTAAAACCAAAATGTCATCTTTTCATTAAAGATTCATTTTTACATGCATTTCCCCCATTCCCCCATTAACAACCTAGGAATGGACCGGTGTAAAAGATCCTATCTTTACATCGTTCCTTCCATTAAAGGTTCCATATCTCTTTAGAAAGGGACACCTTGAACCCTATATTTCCGATTATCGCTTAAGAAAGAGTATGAAGCATCTATATGAGCTCGACCGTCTTAAAGCGTAGGATTGATGGGCTAAGGACCCTCCTTTTCTAAAGAACCTCATCTTTGACCAAAAGAGAGTCATTCTCTCGATCACGCAAGTCCCGAGGGTCCCGAGGTTAAAATGCGATGATCACAAGTCATAAGATGAGGACGGGATCATAATCCCAAATACATAAAATTCCAAGGAATCCCGAGCGACAACCAACAAATGGTTTGTACGTCCGGAAGACAACTTGGGACATTCCCCCCCTTTTTCTCAAACACATGCACACAAGAAAGCACGCAAGCAAGCACGATTACTGAAATCTTGGGAGACTTGCTCCGGCAAGGCACTTTGGGTGAACGCCAAACGTTCTTCCCAAGGGGTAACTTAACCTCCGAACCCAAGTAAAAACCTTTTTTTCAAAGTTTTGAGGTAATCAAAATGGCGTGGCGACTCCGTTTTTCAAATTAAACCTGATGTCTTCAAACTCGCGTGAATCCAACAAAATTTGGGCACCACATTCACACGTGCCCGAATCCTGAGCCCGAAGCTGAAGCAAAGCGAAGCTAGTGAGCGCGGGTGTGGTATTGGGGTTCAAGTCACTTAACATGATACTTGAACAAGGACAATAAAGTGCCAATTATATTAAGGAACTTAAACTTCCTTTCACATTCCTATGTGGGATGGAACACTGAAGCTTCTTATATGACCAATAAAAGGGGTTGGTTTCCTTCTCTCACCCATGTTGGGATAACAACCAAACAATTTTCATCATTAGCCTTTAAAGTGCTTTAAAAGCCAAAGTTTGAGGTTTTAGAACTATGAATTTAATCCATCATTTGGCTTTCACCAAACACCAATTTACCTCTTCATATATCATACAATGTATATCAATATTGACCATGGTCAAACTGAATGAGACCCACCCAAAGTTTGTCCAAATGCCAAATTTCCAACAATCACCCAAAAATCCAAGGTGATAAGACGGGTACAGATTATCCATCTCCTGCTTTTAGTAGATGGTGCATCCCAGCTTGAACCGCTATTTAGTCAGCCAACTCAAACCCCCACAGGATCTAGGTGAACGGGTATCTTGAATTTGATTCCTTTGGATGTAGAGGCTTTTGTTGGTAACAATCCCACAAATGCTAAGACTGCAACATCTATCAGTATGTTTGATTCTTATAAGACATACCTCTTGATCCTATGCCATGAGTGCTTTCAAGGAATAACCCATTTCCTCCAATTGTGACCAACAATAACACTCACTTATTTGGGCATCTCCAAAGATGTACTGTTAAGATCTTGTCTAAAAGACTTGATCTCATTCAAATCTTAAAGCATTTACTATACTTGCAGTAACGAACACCTTCAAGGTTTATCAGGGGACAGACTTAGACATGTAACATGTCAATCTATTTAGGTGTCCCAATTCACCCTACATCTTGTCATTACCACATTGAACCATATTTATGGGCTCTCTTCTCAGATAGGTTGGGTTACTACTGCTTGTGAATCAGATAGGGTTTAGTCTCATCCTCAATCTGGATTTTTGAACAATAAATTATTTAAGTCCTTTGGTTAAAGGATCAGCTGTGTTATCCTTAGTTCTAACGTAATTAATAACTATAACCTTTCAAGACACAAGATACCTTATAGATTTCAATCTACTATGGATGTGTCTCTTTGTCTTGCAGTTGTACTTGATACTTTTACTTTTCTCAATCGTGGAAGTGTTGTCATAATGTATAGAGATCACAGGCATAGGCTTGCTGATCATGGGAAACTCGGACATGAGTCCTTGAAGCCATTCAACTTCTTATCCACTAGTGTCAAGAGCAACTAACTCGGCTTCCAAAGCAGACCAAGACAACATAGTTTATTTTGTAGACCTCCCGGCGAATGCAACACCACCTAATGTAAAAACATACCTTGACAGCCATAACTCCCAGATTTTGGGGCAATCCAGCTAGCATCACTATATCCTTCAAGAGCAGCAGGATATCTCTTGTGATACAACATAAGGGAAATGGTTGCCTTTAAGTAGCCAAGTACTCTGTTTAGAGCTTCCTAATGAGATCTATTCAGACACTTAGTATATCTATCCAACCTCATAACTGAGTAGGAAATACGGGTCTTGTATAGTTGGCATGATACATCAATCATACAATAATCTGATAATATTTCAATTGAGCCACTTGTACTCTAGTCTCATTCTTAGCAAATCCCACAAAAGGATAAAGTAGAGTACTGATGATTCTACCATTGTTACCAAACTTCTCAATAATACTCTTAGTATAATGGGACTGCGAGATGGTAATAACGTGAGTTGATCGAGTTAACTTATGTCCATGAATCAAGTCAGCAACTCCCATATCCTTCATCTCGAACTTTATTTTTAAGAATGATTTGGTCACATCAATTATACTTATATTATTCTCAAATAACAGAATGTCATCAACATACAGGCATAAGACAATACTACTATCACCCTTTACTTTGTTGTAGACACATTTATCAAATTCATTTGTAACAAAGCCAAACAATGAGACAATTTGATCAAATTTCTCATACCACTATTTTGGGGCATGTTTAAGTCCATAAAGGGACTTAACAAGTTTCCAAACCTTTTTCTCATTACCAGAATCTACAAATACTTCAAGTTGATCCATATAAATCTCTTCTTCAACACGAACAAATCACTGTTCTTTCTGAGATACACAATCAAGATTCTCCTTTCCTCATGATGAATTTCTAGACCAACCTTAATCTTTTGCTCGGGATAGTTGACATTGATTATCACTTCCTCGAGCTCGTCGTTAGGCCAGATATTGCTTATTTCTCAGTTGTGGAGGGAGTCAATTTTGATCGTTGGGGGAGAAGAACTTGCTTCTGGAGAACGGATATGGAGTATATGATTTCTCGGTCTATGTCTCCCAAGATTCCCCTATCAACATATCCTCCAGCAACCTGAACTAATCTCTTTGCTCTCCTGATCTTCTTGAGCTCATTTTTTTTGGATTGGAAGGAGAGCATCCCCACGAACTCGGGTTGTGGGCGTTCGCCTTTGTTTTTTGCCTGTTTGGACTCTTTATCCACTTGCGAGCTGGAGGCTCTGTTCTTCATTTTTCTCCTCTTCTCTAAGGTTTTGAGGAATCTCTCTGGTTGGTTCTTTATGACTGCCACTCCGCTGGGTGTATTGAATTTTATTCTTTGGTGGGGGATTGATGCTACAATTCCCAGCGCGGCCTGAGATGTGACTCCAAGGATGACATTGTACTGGGATTGTAGATCGATGACCATGAAAGTGATTTTTATTGTTTTTTGTAGGGGCTTTTCCCCTATTGTCACTTCAAAGTCAATTGTCCATTCACGTGAACGGTGTGGTTGGTGTATCCTTCAAGCAGTCTGGTATAAGGGGTGAGGTGGGCTTCAGACATCTTCATCTCTACTAGGGTATGATAGTAGAAGATGTCTCTGGACACACTTGTATCTATGAGAACCTTGCTTATGTTAGCCCAGCAGATCCTCATTTAGGTCAAAGGCTGGGTGGAGTGAAGAGAGTGGAAGCGAGCTCGCTTCTCTTGAAACCTATTTCTTGCTCTTCTTCTGGAGCCAATGAAGGAATCAAGAAGACCTTTTCTAGGGTCTTAATTTGATGTGACAGCTGGGTGTTTGGGGAGCCTCTATTCCAATGTAATTAATGTTATATGTCCCCTACTCATCATAATCATTTTTCTCTCTCTCCTCTCAGGGCCTCGTTGAGCTCGAGCCCTATTATTGTTGTTGCCTTTGACCTAGTTGGCCAGCTCGCCGTTATCAAGTTTTTGCTCAATGCTTCTTTTCAGCTGGAAGTAATCCTCTGTATTATGGTCGTGGTCATTATGATAATTATAAAATTTGCTTATTGACCTCTCATTTGGCCTTCTAGTCATTTGAGGAGGAGGAGGAACTTCCATGGTTTTTAAGATGGCAGCCCGCGGTGCGGTCAGGGAGCATGAATTATTTCGTCCACAATTTTCTTGAATTTTTTTAGTATTGTGGTTTCTATTTTTCCCCTGGCTATGACCGCGGCTGGATCCTTGGCCAGCTTCCTTGATGTGTTCAATTCTTTCTTTAGCCGTTCTGCGGGCAGTCAAAAGTTCTGCGGGCTCCTCCACGGAGGCAACTATAGTTGCCCTCTCACACATCTCCTCCACATCCTTTGGCCTATATGAGGCAAAGTTCATTTTCAAGAAGTTGGAGGTCAGACTGCCTTCAAAGCAGAGCTGAATATCACTCTCGGACAAGTCCACAATTTGCTCGGACATCTTTCTGAATCGAGTTATGTAGAATTTGGTGGTTTCTCCAAGCCCTTGTTTGATTCTGACCAGATCGGTCCTCGGTCTTGCGGGCTTACAAGCCCCAGCAAAGGAGTTCAAGAAGGTACTCCGAAATTGTTCAAAGCTATGGACGGATTTTGGTTTGTGAGCCAGCATCCATGAGAGTGCCTTCCCCGTGAAGGAGGCAACTAAGGCTTTTCACATCACAACCTTATGGTTCTATCTGGGGGGTTTTCCTCTTTGGATGGGAGCATTGGCTATTTTGTCCACGAACGCGTCAATGGTCCGCGAGCATTTAACACTGTCCTACGGGTATGTTTCCCACATTTGATGCATGAACTTTATGAAGTCTGAGTTCATGATATCTGCTTTCATTTTCTTGGAGGGAGAAATTACGGCCTTTCCCTTGGCTTTCGCCGTAGGTCTTGCTCTGGATTTCTCGGGGAGAGGAGTAGATTTTGTCTCCTCACCCTTTTCTTCCTCCTCTTTCTCATCGTTATTGAGCTCAACTGTGGGTACCTCCAACCTATTGGTTCCCCTAGCCTGACTGGACATTAGACTTAGTTCGGGCTCCTTGGTTTAACCGTAGGGAGCCCTCTTGTAGGGGAACGCCACCATTGGCCTCTAACTCCACCAGCTCTAGTTGGGCATCATTTATGTCCATGGCCTCAGCCACAATCCTAGCCCTCTTAGCATGAGCTTGATTCCTCTTTAATATCAACTAATGAGTTATAGGAGAGGTAAGGTTTTTTAGACTGGTTTGAGGGGCTTTTTCACTGCGGACAACCTCAAGTTTCTCCCTAAGGTCTCTTTGAGTAGGAGTAAGAGAACCTTGATTGTTAGTACCGCCACCCAACCTATTAACGGGCGAGGAGTTTGGTCTGACAGGATTAATGTTTGAGGGAGTAGGCTGATTATTCCCATGTGGAGTAAGATAACCAGCATTCTGCAAAGGGGTTCCAGTCATTTTGAGAGTGAGAGATGAAAAACTGATTTTGGCTTATGAGTGTTTAAGAAAGTGTTTAGAAAGACACAAGATTACATGATAAAACAAAAGTGTTTCCCGACAATGGAACCACTGATGATGCCACAACTTTTGGGGACTCACAAAGGATGAACACTGGTTTTAAATGAACTTGATACCTAGATCACAACACAAGCAATAAGCACTGTTAGAGACCAAGCCGAGGTTGATTCTGGCTTAGGCCCTCGAGTGTGAAAGTAAAACCTTTGAGTTTTGATAACTAAGATATAAGGCATAGAATGTCTTACTGTGTTTGTGTGTTAGGGTTAAGACAATACCTTACCCTAGAGGACAAGTGAGAGTATATATGAAAGAGAGAAACCAGTTGGATGGATCTCATCCCTTGGAGATATTTGTCTTGACTTAGGACACTTGTCCGCGCCTAGTTGGATCGTACAATAAAGCACAGAGTATTGTAGAGAGATGTCTCTGATTGAATGAGGATATGGGGGCAGGCGACATTTGGTGCGGCGCCTTATCGTGCGTGATAGGCGTCCGAGTCTCCATTTAATATGATAGTAACAGGTCTGCCAGCCGGTGTTATAGCTCGTACGAAATCGTGTCCCACAAGCTTGATATTAGCCAGAATTAATAGACTGTGATCAACGCGCACTGGAAAGGATCGGTCAAATGGATCCAAGCTCTTAAGATGATATGATACCACGATCAACGCATACTAGGAATGCTCGATTTTAGGAGTGACACGTCATATATTTCCTTTGCAATAGAGCGAGTTTGGACCCAATTTGAAAGGTTTAGATTTATCAATATGATTTAGTCGCAACTTCTAACGGTTGTCATAACAATATACTCCCTCCGTCCCGGACCTTGGTGTCTAGTTTGACTTTTCACGTAAATTAAGGAGAGAGTATTATATTGAAAGTGTTGTGAGTGTGAAATAAAATAGGAGAGAGAATGAGTGGAGGGAATAGTAAATTATAATGGTGTTGTGAGTATTAAAATAATGTAGGAGAGAGAATGAGTGAAGGAAATAGTAAAGATTCCTTTTCATTTTAGGAAATGTGCACGTAGGTTTGGGACGCCCAAAATGAAAAGTGTGCACGTAGGTATGGGACGGAGGGAGTAGTGTTTTAAGGAAGTACTATATCATAATTTATAATTTGATCATTTCATTTTAATTTATTTTATTCTATTTGTATTTATTTTTATTTTCACTTAATATAACTTTTAATGTTTATTATACAAATCAATTTTTTTCATAATGTTCAATAATTATTACAGAGAAAATAAAATTATCACAGTGCACCGTGTACGGATGTACTGTTAATTTAATTTAAATTTGAACATTTTTCTAGGAGATCATATGATATTACCTTTTTAGTTTTTAGGAAGGATGAAGTAATATAAATATAAATTTAATTGTAGGATATATAGATACGTGATGGAGTGAGGTTAAGGGAACACACTGTGTGTGTGTGTGTGTATAAAACAAACAAAAGAGCCAAAACAAGGTCGGTCGCGCGAATTGCCGGAGCCGTAGCCACTACAGAAGAAAGGATCGTACGCCAAGCTTAGCTTATTATTAGCCCCAATTCAATTCATATTTATCCCTCCTCTTTCCCCAAATTTCCTCCTCCAAAACCCTTAAAATCCCTTCAATTTCGTTTCATCGTCTTCGCAGAAGGTAATCACTTTTATTCGTAACTGGAATTCGATTTTCGTTTATGTTACATAGCGATGTTGATGAATCTCGTGAGGCTTTTAGATTGTTTTTTTTTTCTTTTTTGTGTGTTTTGTAATTCGATCTGGAATTGAATCGTTGACGCTGTAATTTAAGTGGGATATCGTTCTGTTCGTCAATTTGGAGTTTTTTTTATCGTACGTTAATTTTTAATTTAGGTTTCTTCAGCGTGAAAAATGATCTTAAGTGTATTCTCCCAGAAAAATATGGGCATAAGCTGTGTTTTGGATATCATCCTTAACAGATATCCACAATTAACCCTTTTGATGTGTGTGAGCTGAAAGATGTTTAATCGCCTTGACTATTTGAGCTGAATTATCTATTCTCTGATTAATGGACTCTGTGGCAAGAGTGGACAAGTTAGGTAGCATGAACAGAGTGTAGAACCTCTTTTTATATTCTTGTGTACATGAATTCTAAGTATATAGTTGAGATACATCGGTTGACACTGGTCTACTGGATGCCGGGTAGACTTTCAGATTTATTGGTCTTGAGTGATTGCGAGTACATGGTAACATTGAGCTGATATGTGGAAAAGAGTAGTATGGAACTATTTGTCTTGATCACTCTGAAATGCATACATACTTCTAGTTTTGATTCTACAGAAGACTAGGGAATACATGGTTATTTGTTTCATTGATAAAGATGTATTTTAGCTTGATCACTTTTGTGCTTCTAGGCCCTATTTAGCTTTGTGTATACTAATTCGGCATGCATGAGTATGTTTGTAAAATTGAAATTTTGTAGCTTATATTAATATGTACGTCAATCTTATGTGGAGTTGACTTTCAGTTTTCAACTTCTTCGCGGACTTATACTTTTTCTTAGTTGAGAAAGTGAAACCCAGAGAGTTTACCAATTACCACAAAGTAATATTTTTAAAGTAAAATTAGTGTGATGGAATTACTAAAACTCCATGTGTTATTTTTGGGACTAAGGCTTTGTTGTTGTTGTTGTTGTTGTATTGCTTTTGGATAGTTGTTGCTTTGATACTAAACTGCCCAATTGAATTCCATGAACTCTGCCCACTTCTGTCATGTCAGCTCTTCTGGGTTTTTTATATGAATGTAGATTGTCCTGCTAACATGAAGTAAAGAGAAGTGATCCAAGTTTCAGCCTGCAATTGTTTTTATCGACTTGGATAATTCAAAGTAATTTCTTAATGGGGGCTAGATGGAGTACAAATGGTCCCAAGTCCGATGGATATGAGGTTATTGAAGTTCCGCAGAGTGATGCCTGTAAGAGGCAAAGGACATCATCAAGCTTTTGGGATGAGAACCCACGATTGATCTCCAGCCTCCCCGATGAGATATCACTGCAGATTCTTGCCCGACTTCCGAGAGTTTGTTATTTAGATGTGAAGTTAGTATCTCGGAGCTGGAAAGCTGCCATAATGAGCACTGAAATTTTTAAGCTCAGAAAACAACTTGGTACCACAGAGGAGTGGCTCTACGTCTTGACTAAGATTCAGGGTGATAAACTTTTCTGGTATGCTTTAGATCCTCTGTCCAAGAAATGGCAAAAATTGCCACCAATGCCAACTGTACCTGCAGAAGATGAGTCTAAAAGGGGCATAGCTGGCCTTCGACTGTGGAATATGGTCGGATCAAGCATCAAAATTGCTGATGCCATAAGGGGATGGCTCGGCAAGAAAGACACACTCGACCAAATTCAATTTTGTGGATGTGCTATTGGGGCTGTTAATGGCTCCCTCTATGTGCTAGGTGGATTCTCTAGAGCTGCAGCAATGAATCGTGTTTGGCGATATGACCCAATTCTTAATACTTGGAGTGAAGTGAATTCCATGTCTGTCGGTAGAGCTTATTGCAAGACTGGTGTTTTAAACAACAAGCTTTTTGTTGCTGGAGGTGTCAGTAGGGGTCGTGGTGGATTAATCCCCCTTCAATCTGCAGAGGTGTTTGATCCTCAAACTGGGTTATGGTCTGAAGTCCCAAGCATGCCATTTTCAAAAGCCCAAGTTTTACCAACAGCTTTTCTGGCAGATCTTCTCAAGCCTATTGCAACGGGGATGACATCCTACAGGGGAAAATTATACGTTCCCCAGAGTTTATATTGCTGGCCCTTTTTCGTTGATGTTGGAGGAGAAGTTTATGATCCAGAAACAAATGCCTGGGGTGAGATGCCTATTGGCATGGGAGAAGGTTGGCCTGCAAGGCAGGCAGGAACCAAGTTAAGTGTCATTGTTGATGATGATTTATACGCACTGGATCCATCTAGTTCTTTGGATAGTGCTAAGATCAAAGTTTATGATAATCAGGACGATTCATGGAAAGTAGTTGAAGGAGATGTACCAATTCGAGATTTTGCTGAATCAGAATCCCCATATCTACTTGCTGGTTTTCTTGGAAAGCTTCACGTGATCACAAAAGATGCTCACCATAACATTGCAGTGATGCAGGCGAATAAACAACATGATGCAAGTTCTATCCCTTCAACTTCTTCAACTCCAGTGGATGATTTTGCAGGCGGAACCTCCTCCATGTTGGTGGCCCCACCTGAAACAAATATTTGGAGTGTCATTGCCACTAGGAATGGTGTTTCGGCAGAGCTCGTCAGCTGTCAGATCCTCAATATCTAACAGTTACATTCGAAAAAGATTTTCTTTTATGTACTTATTACTTGGTCAGTTGGTTGATAAGATACTGAGAGATCTTTCCTTGCTTTCGTTGCTAAGAGAAGTTCTACTATGCATCCATATCAAACATGGAAATTTCAAGAATTCTGGATTTACAAGTTATTACCTGCATAATATATCATCATAATTATGTATAGAAAGCATGCAGATAATATGTATCAAACTGCGTTCTTGATTACTATCATTTATCTATCATCAAAGTGATATATGTATCCATATACACATCATCTAACTGTGTTTTTCATTACAGCATAAAGAAAAGTACTACCTCCGTCCCAAAATAAATATCCAAATTTTTTTCAAATTTGCTCATTTGAAAACTTTTTGTACATTCATTTTGGAACGGAGGAAGTAGATTACAGTGTTCCATTTGGCTTTATTTAGTACTAGAACATCATGATATACAAAAATTTAAGTATAAGTCAATGTCTAAAGGCTTCTGAGCCTTGTTGAGGCTTCCAGGATAGTTTCTCTATGTCCAAAGGCAGTGACCCTTATGTATTCTTCACCACCTGGACCGAACCCGCTGCCTGGAACTGTTATTATGTGTGTTTTCTCAAGAATTTCAGTGAATACATCCCAAGATTTTGTGCCCGGAAAATGTACCCAGACATATGGTGCGTTTACACCACCATATACCTCTAGACCCAGTGAAGTAAAAGTGTTGACCAATATTTTTGCATTCTCCTTGTAGTAGTCAACCACAGACAGCATAGCCTGAAAAGAATTTTGAGAAAAATAGAAACTGATTAATGAGCTGGATACAAAACGAATAATGTGCTCTCTCATATTTTCAAGAACAAGAAAGTATGCAAAAAAAAAAAAAAAAAGAGAAAGTAAACAATATCCGATGACTTATTAGATTCATACAGAAAACTTACTTTTAAACCATCTGAGGAAAGACAAGCCAGACCCCCAGCCTGAGCTATGCTTGAAGCACCATTAAAGCAGGTGCAAACAATCCGGTTGAAGTCATTAATAACAGGAACCTTATTTGCATACAAGAGCTCATCTGGCACCACAGTCCAACCAAGTCTAACGCCTGTGAATCCAGCAATTTTGGAGAAGGATGAAATTTCAATTGCAACCTGTAGAATATATAAAGTTCAGTTGTAGAACAAAGGTATTCATTCTCGGCTATTTTACAACGTCATCCATTTTTCTATTTAAAACTCCTCCCATCCAAGCAAGTAAAGCATCAACCATAAAAAGTTTTGACTTGTATGGGACAATCTTTTGGGACGGAGGGAGTAAAACGTAAACAGCCAGTGGAGAAAGCCACATTGGAGGGATGGAGGTCGCTCAACCCCTTTGACTTTTGGAAAATGTCACGCCAGTCATTAGTACCTCTAATTTTTGGAAAATGAGACTAAAATATTATTTTGTCTATTTCAACCCCCTTTACTCTGGGCAAAATTTATACTATAATAACATTTTAACCCCTCTTTATTCCAATTTTTTGTATGATACGTATTTTTTCTTCTCAAGCAAAAACTTGACCCCTTCCAAAAAATACCAGGCTTCGCTTTGCCACTGATTACAGCAAATACTAATACACTCTAGATATGTAAGAGAAAAAGGGGAATGGTCAAATACACAGCAGTTTCAATTTGTTACCTCTCTGGCACCAGGAATTTCATATATAGACCGAGGACTTCCATCAGTGACATAAACAGCATAGGCAGAATCGTAAACAATGATTGACCCATTCTCCCTTGCGAATTCAACAAGTTGGGTCAATTGTTCTCTCGATGCTGCATGCCCAGTTGGATTATTTGGAGAACAGAAGAAGATAATGTCCGTTCTTGCAGTGTTTGACAAGTCAGGAAAGAAGTTATTCTGAGGCCCACAAGTCATGTACTCTATGTTTTGGTATTTCAGTGTCGAATCTTGGAAATTTCCAGTCTGACCAATTATAACACTTGAATCTGTATAAGCCTGCTCCAAAATACATGATATATCATCAGTCCAGGCACGCGAAAAAAGCAGCATAGGATGTGTGTGAGAGAGAGAGAGAGAGAGAGAGAGAATTCATGGCCATGCATTACAATTGCGCAACAATATTCATGAAGGAGATTCATATCATGGGATTAGTGTAACTAGCAATTGAAGCTCCTAAAAATCTGAAAATTAACAAAACATCATACGGAGTAAAAGAATACCGGGAAGTTTGGATCTTGGACAGCAACTGAAACACTGGATCCCAAAAGCAGCTGTGAGTTAAAATAAATTAATAAATTATAAACCATGAGTTTCTACTTAAACAGCAAATGTAGCCTTTACCAAGAATTAGTACATGCATCATATTGCACATATAAATATTAGTCAATAAACTTCAGTAGCTATTATCAACTAGAAACAGAAAAATAGAATAAGCTGAGAAAAACATAGACCAATTTATAACCTGATTAACAAGTACATAAGAAAGGAAGAAAGAAATATTTCAATGTACCTGTAGTCGAGATATATCGCACTGTGCACCATCAGAGACAAAAACTTCAGTATCTTTTACTTCTAGGTCTCTGTAGAATGTCTCCTCAATTGCTTTCCGTAACATCTGTAATACATGTTAGCATACTTTGCAACGACGATATATAAACAAACAACAAATGCAATTTCCTGAATAAACATACTCCCTCCGTCCCATATAGATGTTCTCATTTGACTTTTCAAACAGTTTAATGCTATATTTTTCTTTCCATTACTATCTCTTAAAGAACATAAGAATCACACAAAGGACCACTAATCTTAGCCTGTCATCCACATCCATTTCACTCAAATTTTGGAAATTTACTTATTTTAACCCTTCAAATTTAAAAAAGCGAATTCATTTTGGGACAAACAAAAATGGAAAGTGGGAACATCTTTATGGGGCGGAGGGAGTATTAGACTAACAAATTATCTCAATATAGACACCGTACCTTGTTTCCTTGCTCAGCTCCATACCCTTTATAACCTTCACGGGTTGAAAGACCACGTGCATACTACATGATGGTAAAATCATTGAAAACAAAACTCACATATCCCATTCGTTGAATTAATTAATGTCAAGAGTAAAAGTTAGAACAATATCATTTGGTTGGAAGATCCATATATTGCTTCTTAATCAGAGATACAAACAAGTCAATATCATTTAACAGAACTTACATTGGCCATGCTCTGAGTTACAATATCAGGTATTGGCTCAGTGGTATCACCGATCCCAAGGCTTATAACTTTAGCATTGGGATACTTTTTAATATGTTCAAGCTCCCGTATAGAAATCTGAAATGCAAAGAGAGTCAACTTAAGGGGGAAAATTCCCTGTAATGCAGACTGACAGAAGTTACAAAATCCACAAACCTCAGGAAACAAATAGTTGTTGCGTAACTTTTCCAAGTTAACATTACGAGCTACCCTTGTACAGTGGCCAACAGCTGCTCACAATTGTTACAGTCAACAAAAAAATACAAAAGATTGTCAACATAAAAATAAAAATAATAAAGTCTGTGAAACTTTAGGTTCTTCGCGTACCAAGTCCCTCCCTTTGTGCTTTCAAACTGCATAACAATAAACAAACGAGAATGAGAACAAAGCCTAAGTTCCAAAATGATTTAGGGTCGGCTAAAATGAATCGTCAAAAAAATTAAAATCTTTGAAAAGCCTTGGTCCCAAAGGACAATTGATGCATGTAAAATAATCAGATGTGCATGCACAAAGGACTCTGAGAAAGAACTAAGAATCTTTCGTATTTCCTTAAGATAACTGTCTACCTGGCCCTAGGCTGCAACAAGACTGAGTTAGGCATGAAACTGCGAGTTGACAACTTAAACATCTTTTGGCGATATTCTCACTAAATGACTTGTCCAAGGTTCTCGTGTTGATGTGAGGTGAGTATTGATAAAATGCATGCATATATATACACGCCAAAAACACATTGAATAGAGGAGACAGATGTCCCTCTCGATGGTGTCCGTATATCAAATGTCAAATCATTCACCCATGCATAACTTTGTAAATAAGTCAGTCTTTGTGCATAGACACGTGTATATTTGAGCAGTTCACACGCCTATATTCCACCTTCCCAAATATATAATTGGTTTAATTTCCACATTTTGACTTGTGCTCTTCATACGCATTGAAATTTCTGGGCTCTTTACCATACTACATAGGCATATGGAAATGAATATAGAAAGGTGATAACATTGTAATCAGATCAGATATTGTCACCCACTACTTCATAAATTTTTATTTTGTCTCTGATTGCCTCAACTTTGAGACATGAGACCATATCAAGTTCATTCCAAAGACCAGTTACAAAAGAATTACTCGTACATTGCATTAACTATTTACTCCCTCCGTCCCTAAATGAATGTCCAAATTCCATTTTAAGGTATACATTTTAATGGCAAAGATGTATACATATTCTTGTTATCCACTTTCTAAACATTTAGTTTTATGATAATAGAACGAATAGCGAAAAAACATTTGGTGAAATAGCGTTTATGGACAAAGTTTTTTACAAAAAATAATTCATTCATTTCGGGACAAAAATTTCTTGAAGTTGGACATTCATTTAGGGATAGAGGGAGTACTAAAGATTCAACCTTTGAGTCAAATTCATGCCCTCCATTAAAGGGAGATGCATACAGCATACTGTTTAGCCATACTAGGGCCAAGAAATTGAAACAAAATGGGTTACAAAATTTGTTGAATGATTCAGCTATTACACTATGAACCAAATGCATCGATTGAATTCCAAATATAACTAATATTCAGAGTTCAAAGGTCAAAGGTCAGGGATCAATGATCATTCTTTCCAGTCAAGTTCTATATTAAGCATATTAGAGAAGTAACTACTCACCAAATCAATAGGAACGTATCTTATTTCTTTTGTTCAAACCCAAATGACACTCTCTCAACTTTCAGACAACTTCAGAAAAGGCTGACCTGACTTGCACCACACCTTCTCACAATTAGAATACATAGAGAAAGAAAAGTTGCCTATGCCAAAATATTAATAATAATCAAATTTTACTACCAACTATGGGAGATGCAGAGCATGTGGGATGAGCTTTCTTCTAGCAGCTCTAGGTGAGTCTCCAAACCATATACTCCCTCCATCCCAATACAAACCACACACTTACTGTTTGCACAGGAATTAAAGAAAAGTGTTAGTGGAATAGGTGTTATGAGTATGAAAAGTGAGGTAGGAGAAAGAAAGTGTGGTAGAGAATAATAATTGAATTGTTGTTTTGAGTATGACACGTGAGTCTCATTAATATAAAAATAAAAAACATTTTTATTTTAGAAAGTGTGTTGTTTGTAGTGGGACGCCCTACGAGGAAAGTGTGTAATTTATAGTGGGACGGAGGGAGGGCATTATAAATAGTCTATGTAATACACACAATGGTATCACCTTAGGCATAACGAAAACCACAGAGAGAGAAAAGGAAAGTTTGGATCACAAAGGCAAAGTAAACTTCCAACAAACTTCAGTTTCGACACTAGTTATGGAACTAATCACTGTTCTTGAGATACAACCGAACTCTGTTTTGATATGATTTTAATGCATAAAGAATGCTCTAAAATACTTAAAACAACATATAGTTTAATTTCCAAGGTGCCAAATGTGGCAAAGTCTTTTAAAGAACAGAAAACTAGAAAACAACTCTGAGAAAACTGTTTAAACAAACCCTTAACTTGACCAACCCTTCACTGCCAGAATGTTGAATGCAGAAAATTACACTCCAGATGACTTGTAAATCAACAAAATTATGAAAACCAAGCAAATTATTCTTCAACCAGACAAAGAAAGAGAACTTAAATTAAAATTAAATCCCTCTTAATGATGTCCATATATCAAATATCAAATATCAAATGAGACACCCATGAATATAACTTTCTTCGGAAATCTGTCTTTTTACATGGACACGTGTATATACGAGCAGTTCACATCACGTATGGACCCCCATATTCCTAAGTTTTCCCAAAAACATGTCTATATTCCACACCTTCCCGAATATCTACTTGATTAGTTTCCACATTTATCTCGGTGTAACCCTTTTGACTTGTGCACTTCATACACATTGAAATTTCTTTGCTCTTTACCATACTGCATAGGGATGAAAATGAATATAGAAAGGTGATAACATTATAATCAGATCAGATATTTTCACCCACTACTTCATAAAATTACCATTATGTCGCTGATTGCCTCAGCGTTGAGACTTGAGACCAGGTACACATGAATTATATTTTACATATTACATTGTGTTAACTATTTATTAAAGACTCAACCTTTGAGTCAAATACCTGCCTTCCATTAAAGGCACATGCATACAGCATACTAATTAACCACACTAGGTCCAAGGAAATGAAACCATTTGGGTTACATAATTTAGTGAATGTTTCAGCTTGTACAATATGAACCAAATGCCTGAATTGAAGTCCACAAAGAATAAATATTCAGAGTTCAAAGGTCAAGGATCATTCTGTCCGGTCAAGTTCTGTATTAAGCATATATAGAAATGTAACTAGTCCCCAAAACAAATAGGAGCGTGTCTTATTTCTTTTGTTCAAACCCAAATTACGCTTTTTAAACTTCCAGACAACTTCAGAAAAGGCTGACCTGATTTGCACAACAACTTCTCACAATTTGAATAACTGGAGAAAGAACATACTCCCTCGGTCCCATAACACCTTACCCATTTACTATTAGGAACGGTAATTAAGGAACAATGTTATAAAAGTAGGTGTTGTGAGTGGGTAAAAGAGAGAAATTGGGGTAGGGAATAGTAAGCAGATAATTGTTGTGAGTATGATAAGTGGGTTCTATTAATAAAGAAATATAATAAAATGTCCTTTTTAGGAGCCCAAAATGGCAAAGTGAGTAAGGTGCTATGGGATGGAGGGGGTAGTTATCTATGCCAAAATATTAATTATATTCAACTTCTACCACCAACTTTGGGAGAAGTTATGCATGTGGTTTCTAGCAGCTCTAGGTGAGTCCAAACCATATATTATACGGAGTACTCATGTTAGGTGCATTATGAAGCCAATGGTATAATGTTAGGCACAACAAATAACCACAGAGAGGGAAATGCAAGTTCAGATCACAAAAGCAAAGCACACTTTCAACAAACTTCAGTACAGACGGTAGTTCTGAAAGCAATTACTACCCTTGAGATACAACCGAACACTGATTTTAATGCATAATAAAAATGCTCTAAAATACTTCAAACGACAAATGGTCAAATGTCCAAGGTGCCAAATGCGGAAAAGAATTTTAAAGAACAGAAAACTTGAAAATAACTCTGGAAACACTATTCAAACAAACCCTTCACTTGACCAATGCTTCCCTGCCAGAATGTTCAACGCAGAAAATTACTCTCCAAATGACTTTTAGAATCAACAAAAAAATATGAAAACCAAGCAAATTAATTATTCAAGCAGACAAAGAAAGAGAAGTTTAAAACAAAGGTGAGGCAAGCAGCCAAAACTGGAAACCAATCAAAAGTCCAAATGACCTTTGGAAATGGAAAATCAATTTCATGGAATTTTCCATGCATTGAAGGACCAAGAAATTTTTAGTGTTTCAAATGTATTTGGTTTATTAAAACAACAAAAGAAGTATGAACTGTGAATAAACTAATAAGATTCCAATTAAGCTCCACATAAATAATCTTCAATACCACAAAACAAAATCCACAATTTCAACTAAAATTAAATCCCAAAACAAAAGAACACTAACAGCCTCCACATCAATCAAATTAGACATTCCAACAATTAGTCAACTCAATGGATAAAAATTAAAAAAATATAAAAAAATAAATAACAAAACATAGATTCATGAGGGTTGTAGTCAGCTGATTTTTAATTACTGGCAGCATGTTAGTCCATAATCAGTCAAGAAAATAAATATACTAAAATCCAATTTAAGTAAACAAAGATTAAAATGAATCACCTAACACCCGATGTGGAAAGTGTTTATGAAAACTACATATACCTTCAGTGAAAGTGGGAGATGGAAACATCAAAGAAAATCAAAGAAGTTGATCAGTCAACAATACACCCAGAAGGAGGCCAGCTGTGTGCAATTTTGGGTCATTTTCATTTTGGAAAAATCCGAAAATCCATTGATGAATGCATCAAATTAAAAAGGGTTGCTTTCAATTTTACAAATAGAATCCTAATTTGACATATTTTTGTAATGGGGTGTTGAGTAAATGCAATGGTATTGGGGAAAAAGTAGAGCACAATCTATCCAAATAGTCCCTATCCTATTTTTTATTTATGTGAATAGTCCCACTACCTAAATTTAAAAAAAAAATTACATCCCTCTACCATTCAAATTTAATTCGGTTGGTCCATCCGTCAAATTTTATTAGATTTAAGCAGTTAAATACAACTTAAACGATATTTAACATGGGTAAAATCGTCATTACAATAAAATAATAATGTGACTAATTGAGTTACATAGCAAGTTAAATAAAACGCTTGAATACTCTATGAATTTCAGTTATAAATTTAGGATTAGGGTTTATGTTTATTTGTTAAGAAGTTTCAATGGGATGAATGCACAGAGAAAGAGATTAGAATGGGATAATCAATATTCATACAGTAAGTTTGTTCTTTCTACCAATGCATATAATGTTCAAGCCTTGTTTTACTATCTGTTGTCTCTGAAATTGTCTAAATGTTAGCAAATTCTTTTTATTAGTGCAAATGAATTTTAATATTTTATGTTAATTTAAGTATTTTAATAAAAAAATTAAAATTATTATTGATATTATTTATAATGTTGTGTCAATAACAAGTTTTATATTTTTATCAGAAAAATTAAATTAAACTAAAATTATTGCTACAAATTTATTTTTTTAATGCAGACATATTTATTTGTTCAATTTTCTCTATTCTCTATGATACTATGCATAAAAAGTGAAAAGATAAATCTTACATATTTTGAAATCTATGTACCTTTAGTTGTCATATGTCTTTAGAATATTTTGTGAATTAAAAATATTCCCTCATTCTTACGTAAAATAAAAGGACTTAACGGTATAAACCGAGGTACGAATGTGGATTCATGATCGGGAAAGACCCAATAGATTGAGCCCAAAATATAATTCATACAAGTCTCAATTAATACAAAGGAGTGGGTCAATCCTACCTTTGCTCGTATGGCCTCCCTGTCATTCCCCTATGTCGACCTAGGCATAGCAGGCGCATAATGACTAAGGCCCAACTAGAGTCCTATGACCGACAAAGCTTCATCATCTATGCCGAGGAAGGCATCCCTCCAGGGCCAAGCAAGTCTCCCCTTGAAGACGAGAGGAGCCCCTCCTCGGCTATCAACAAAGCATAAATGGGCATCTCCCATTCTCCACCTCTTCTCTTCGGCCCAACTTAAGTCGACCAGGCAACACAAGCCGAGGAAGACTCCTCACCGGCGCACGTGCAGAATACTATTTATCCAATCCTACACAATAAGGGACTGTGAACAGTTGTAATCTTCTTAGGATTATAACATTATCTCACAAGAATTCTCATACAACAAGGACTGAACAAGTTATAATCCTCCTTGGAGAAAAATCTTATCTCCAAGCATTCCTATCCAACATGGATTATACAATGCTATACCTATAAATACAAGCCATAATTCACATATTTTGGTATGCAATCTGTTGACTCTAAACTCTTGTCAATTGATTTCTCTCTCTCAAAACAAATACTTACTCTCACGTCGGAGGGCCTTCGCCGGTAAAGCCCCGTCTCAGTTTACGTGTTTGTTCATCTTTTTCAGGCTATTCAATCCCCAGGATACAACCTGATGCTGGATTTGGGCTGATCCGAACGTTTTTGGCATCATCAGTTTGGTTCCATTGCCGGAAAACGATTCGAAAAACACCCTTTGAATAGCTTGAAAATTTCGATCGGCTGAAAATTCTACTCGCCTGAGTAATTGGAGAATTCCGATCGCCTGAAAACTTGGTTCGCCTGAATTTCGTTCGCTTGAATTCAGCCTGCCTGAACTTTATTCGCCTGAATTCCGTCCACCTGAAAATTCCATTCATCTAAAAGTTCTGTTCGATTGAAATTTCTGCCCTAATCCTGATGGAAGACGGACTCACAACTAGTATCACTCCTGATGGAGATCACGTTCACACGAAGGAGAATCATGGGAATAATAGGACTGCTTTTCCTCTCAACAATGGGGAATTGCCTCCTCCACCACCACTGACGATGGGCTGCCGCCCCTGGGGATGACTCTGCGTCCTAGGGTATAGCCAACAACCGAGGTAATTGTTGCAAACTCTCCTCATCGTCGGCGAGGAAGAAGACCTGCTGGTAGCCAAACAACGAGGAACGCTGATAAGGGAGGAACTGGGGTTTCCATCCAACAAGTAGATCGTCGAACACTCTTGCACCAATAAATGGAGACCTTGCAACGCATTTACGAAACTCAAAATGCCCTGTTGCAGCTGGATCCTGAGCATTCTTTAGCTGAATTCATGAGGCCTACAAGAACTGGAAATTCCCTTGGAGGGGAAAGTCAAGGTGACAGGCGTGGTAGTCAGGGGAATCTTCCTCGTGGCCAAAATCCCCCTCACCGTGACATTGTTGTCTGAGCCAAGCAAAACCCCCAAGAGGTTCCTCCTCGTCATAAGTCAAATGGGCATGGAAACGAGAGGAACGTGATAGACTTAAGAAGTCACTTGAACAATCAAAGGGAGTAGGAGGTTAACTCTGGTGACTAACGAGCAAGGCTCAGTAATGCAAGACGTTTTACCCCTCCTCGGCATGACGCCCCTCCTCATCATAACACTCCTCTTCGGCCAAGAAGCCCTCCTCGTCATAAGAGCCCTCTTCGGCCGAGGAGCCCTCCTCGTCGCAGAACCCCTCCTCACCCTGAAAGGGGACCTAGGAGATAAAGAACACCATCTGGACATGGAGATAACCGTCAGGAACCCGAAGAACAGAGTAGGGTGAACGATCAAAGAATGAAAGAAAGATCCCACCGAAGCTCTCACATCAGCTCTGGAATTGATACCAGAGAATTACTGCTCTTGAAAAAGAGATTGGACGAAATGGAAATGGGGAAGAAAGAAATGGAAGAAGATGATACTAGTGCCACCCGTCCATTCTCACGGGAAATTAATGATCTACCTCCCAATCCTGCCCTGAAAGTCCTGAGTTTTGATAAATATGCGGGAAACACCGACGCACGGGACCATGTGCAATGTTTTGAGTCCACTATGGCCCTCCTCACCAAAGGAGATGACATTCTCTGCAAAGCTTTTGCTAGTACCTTCTCCGAAACAGCTTTGTCCTGATTCCGTGAGCTAAAGAAGGGAAGCATTGACAGCCGGAGAACCATGAGGAGGAGGTTCCTGGACCATTTTGCCACTGCGGGAAAGAGGGAGAAGAGGTTGACTGACCTTACTAACATCGAGGAAAGAATGAAACCACTCTGAGTTATTACAATAGATTCAGATATATGGCGGACCAAGTAGAGGAAAGCCTGACAGACAGGGAGGTGATTGTTTGCTTCAATTCCAGACTGAGATTCGGACAATTAATTTATGAGCTTTCTGCCATAGAGCCAAAATCCAAATCTGATCTTTACAACGTGTCTTATGCCATAGCTATGGCTGAGGAAAAAAGTAAGAAAAGATCTGATAAGCCAGAGGCAGAGGCAGCTGGCGCCAACCAAGCCTCCAATGGAAGCGGGTACAGAGGGAAGAACAGAACTCGGGGCACTGAAAAATCGGAGGTTCTCACTCCCCTCACAAAACCTATCACAGAAATCATGCAGTTGGTGAATCTGCCTAATCCTCATCCACTCAATGAAAAATCAAAGTACACACGTGACACCTCCAAATATTGTGCCTTCCACAAGGATCATGATCACGACACTGAAAACTGTATCTCCCTCAAGAGAATGATCCAGAGATGAGTAGATGAGGGAAAACTCGATCGTTATGTAATGAGAAAGGATAGCAAGTGAAAGAGGAAAGATGATGATGAGGATGATGAAGATAAGGAAGATGGAAGGGAGGAAAGACCTCCTAGGGCTAAGCTGCATGTGATAAGGGAGGAAACTGTCTCCACCAAGAAATTAAAAGACTAAATTCATGAGTTGAGCAAAGTTTACCACATCCCAGTCTGGATTCACAAAGAAGAGGAAGTCATAAGCTTCTCTCCCAATGAACTGGCCGAAAGTTGTGCCGCTCATGAACAGCCCTTAGTAATTAAAGGGAGAATCGATAAATGTGAGTCCGAGAGACTCCTCATCAACTCGGGGGCCTCCCAAGGTATTCTTTATTATTCCACTTTTAGAAGATGGGTCAAAAAGACAGTATGCTGGAGCCTTACTCTGGAAGGATAGAGGGTTTCACCAACCACAAAGTCAGTGTTATGGGCACCGTTGATCTATTACTGGAAGTAGGTGATGGACTTGACTAGCGACTATCACGCCATCCTAGGAATTCCAAGTCAAGGAAAACTTGGGTTGGTCGCCTCCCTTCCTCACCAACAAGTTAAGTTCCCTACTCGTGCTGGAGTTGGATGTGTGAGGGAGACCCCCAAAGACTTCTTGGAGCATGTTGTAAGGAGCAGAAAAACATCCCGAAAGGTGAGGTGGATACACCGGAGGATAACATGAAAATTTCTAAGTCTGTAAAAACTACCCACACCAGCTCTAGGATAAATCTCATTTTTGATGCAGAGGATGAGGAACACATGATACTAGAAATTAACGAAAACAATGACACAATTTTGTCTGTCCCGGATTCAGCCCCACATCTCGTCAGCAGCCAGAACTCGGGGGCCAACCCTGACTTGAGACAAGGAGAGCTGCCGGACGTAGATGAATTGATGGAAGCGGAAGACCTAGACATGCATGATGAAGAAGGTAGAAGACTTAGAGAAATAATCATTGAATCGCTAGAGTTTCGAGATGGTC
The DNA here is from genome assembly GCA_022495995.1 of Adenophora triphylla var. japonica. Lineage (NCBI taxonomy): Eukaryota > Viridiplantae > Streptophyta > Magnoliopsida > Asterales > Campanulaceae > Adenophora > Adenophora triphylla. The sequence goes on along the minus strand of JAFEMH010000551.1, from coordinate 17,688 downwards.
CAGAAATGGAACCTATAGATGAACTAGAAGAAATCATACTCAATCCTGACTATCCAGATTAAAAATAAAAATTGGAGGCCAGCTCTCCCCGAAAGAAAGGGAGGAAATCATCGCCCTTCTTAGAAACAATCTGGATGTCTTTGCTTGGAAAGTTGAGGATATGAGGGGAATTAAGGAAGAGGTAGCTCTCCATAGGTTGGAGGTTGATCCATCTGCTAGACCCATTAGCCAGACTAGAATAATTTTTGCCAACGACAAGGAGGATGCCATCAAGGAAGAGGTGCAAAAATTACTAAGCGCTAAAATCATCAGGGAAGCAACATACCCTCTTTGGTTGGCCAACGTGGTTATGGTCAAGAAACAAAATGGGAAGTGACAAATGTGCGTAGACTTTACAGACCTCAACAAAGCATACCCGAAGGACAGTTATCCTCTCCCCAGAATTGACAAATTGGTAGATTCAATTGCTGGGCATTCCACTCTCAGCTTCTTAGATGCCTATTTTGGCTATCAACAAATAAGGATGGCTGAGGAAGATATTAAGAAGACAGCCTTCCAGGCAGCTGGAGGAATTTATTGCTACACCATAATGCCCTTCAAGCTCAAAAATGCAGGAGCTACCTACCACCGAATGGTCAATAAAGTCTTCAAGGAATAAATAGGCCGTAACATGGAGGCCTACATAGATGACATGGTCATCAAGACTAGGAATGGCAGTCATGCCCCCGACTTGGAGGAAACTTTCAACAACCTACGAGCCAACAACATGAAATTAAATCCAAGTAAGTGCGTGTGCGAGGTGACTGCCAGAAAACTCCTCAGTTTTATGGTATCACAGAGAGGCATCAAGGAAAATCAAGAAAAAAATTAAAGTCTTGATAGAAATGAAGGAACCTACCAGTATCAAGGAGATTCAAAGACAGAATGGAAGGATAGCTGCGCTCGGAAGATTCATTGCTAAATCCGCAGAAAAATCACTGCCATTCTTCAAAGTCTTGAAGGGGGCCAAGAACTTCTCCTGGACACCTGAATGCACAGAATCATTCGAACAGTTGAAGGAGTTCTTGGGATCCCCTCCTTTGTTGAGCATCCCAGTCACGGGAGAGATGCTATATGTCTTCCTAGCAGCCACGGACAACGTCGTCATAGCTGGGGTATTAGTCCAGAATGAAGGAACCACACAGAGACCCATCTACTATGTCTCCAAAGCACTATTTGATGTGGAAAGTAGATATTTCAACGCAGAGAAGATAGCCTATGCCCTAGTCATAGCGGCAAGAAAGCTACGTGCATACTTCTCTGCACATCCCATCAATGTATATACTAATGCGCCCTTGAAGAAAATCTTGCATAAGTTGGACTGCTCAGGACGTCTCCTTAATTGGTCTATCGAGCTCACTGAGTTTGACATCACATACCAACCAAGAAAGACACTCCTAGCACAGCCTCTGGTTAATTTCATGGTCCAAACTGCCTTCATAGGTAAGCACGACCCCACCTCCCATAAGCGCAAAAAACCTGAGGGAGAAGAATCAACCATCGAGCTTCCATCCAACTGTTGGGTCTTATACACTGATGGCTCAGCCACCAAGGAAAGAAGCGGACCTAGAATTGTGCTAGCAAGTCCCGATGGGGAGCACACCATCCAAGACATCATCAGATTCAAGTTCCCTACTTCCAACAATCAAGACGAATATGAGGCTCTGATATTTGGCTTTGAGTTGGCTTCCTTCTATGGAGCAACCAAAGTCGCTGCTTTCTATGACTCCCGGCTAGTAGTCAAGAAAGTGAAGGTGGAGTATAGCACGCAACATCCCATACTTACAAAGTATAAAGACCTGATCCTAGACATGACAAAAAGCTGGAATTATTTAAAATAAGTCAGATAGGCAGAGGGATGATAATCAAGTGGCGGATGTTCTATCTAAATTAGCAACTATTGACGTGGCAGATCCCAACTCTAACCCACTCATAGTCTTTGCTGAAGAACCTGCCTACGAGAGATTACAAGTAATGCTCCTAGATGATGAAGAGATATATTGGATAGATGACTACAAGGATTACATTGACAAGAACCAACTCCCGAAAGATGAAGTGCGTGCTAGGATTATCAAGAAAAAGTCAATAAGTTTCACAGTGATGAATGGAATCCTCTACAGAAGATCATTCACAAAGCCCCTGCTGAGGTGTGTCTATCCTAAGGAAATAGAAAATCTCTTGGCTTACTATTGGCCAAACCTGAGAGAGGACGCGCAAGCCTATATAAGAAAATGTGACAAGTGCTAGAGATACTCTGACATTCCTAGACTCCCAGCGGTTGAGCAAACTCTTATAATACATACGTGGCTATTTGACATGTTGGGAATCGACATCATCGGACCCTTCCCTCCCGCCCGAGGTAACTGCAAATATGTGATTGTGGCAGTTGACTACTTCTCCATATAGATTGAAGCAAAGGCCTTAGCCAAGATAACAGAAGAGAAAGCAATCAACTATGTCCATGGCTTCATCTGGTGTTGCTTTGGGGTTCCACGCACTATCATCTCAGATCATGGTCTCTAGTTTGCTAGGGAATTCACAACAGAGTTGAACAGACTTGGAGTTCGATATATCAGGTCATCCGTGAGCAGACCTCAATGCAACGGTGTGAATGTGTGCCCAAATTTTGTTTTTGTTGGATTCATGCGAGTTTGAAGACATCCGGTTTAATTTGAAAAACGGAGTCGCCACGCCATTTTGATTTCCTCAAAACTTTGAAAAAAGGATTTTTATGGGTTCGGAGGTTAAGTTACCCCTTGGGAAGAACGTTTGGCGTTCACCCAAGGTGCCTTGCCGGAGCAAGTCTCCCAAGATTTCATTAATCGTGCTTGCTTGCGTGCTTTCTTGTGTGCATGTGTTTGAAAATAAGGAGGGAATGTCCCAAGTCGTCTTCCGGACGTACAAACCATTTGTTGGTTGTCGCTCGGGATTTCTTGGAATTTATGTATTCGGGATTATGATCCCGCCCTCATCTTGTGACTTGTGATCATCGCATTTTAACCTCGGGACTTGCGTGATCGAGAGAATGACTCTCTTTGTAGTCAAAGATGAGGTTCTTTAGAAAAGGAGGGTCCTTAGCCCATCAATCCTACACTTTAAGATGGTCGAGCTTGTATAGATGCTTCATACTCATCTTAAGTGATAATCGGAGATATAGGGTTCGAAGGTGTCCCTTTTCTAAAGAGATTATGAAACCTTTATGGAAGGAACGATGTAAAGATAGGATCTTTTACACCGGTCCGTTCCTAGGTTGCTAGTGGGGGAATGGGGGAAATGTATGTAAAAATGACACTTTAATGAAAAGATGACATTTTTGGGTTGCAAATGATGCACTTAATTCAAAGAAATGATCTTTATTGCAAATGATGCATAAAGATTTGATTTTTATGCAAATGATGCATTTTTGTTGAAGAAATTGGCATTTATTATGCAAATGATGCATAAAGATTGCATTTTGAAAAGCATATGATGCTAGTTTATGGTAAAGACGTGGTCTTTAAAGCAAATGATGCTTGGAAAAGGGATTTTGAATGCAAATGATGCATTTTGATTGAAAAAATTTGATTTTTATATGCAAAGGATGTATAAAGATGACATTTTTATTTGAAAATGGGGGTTTTAGGTGCAAAGGATGCACCTTTATGGAAAAAGACTACATTTTTATGACAAATGATGTCTAATGCATGCAAAAAAGGGAAGGGGGAATATGAAGATATGATCTTTAATCTACCAAGTCCCAAGCAATATAAAGGTAATGCAATGAGCAATTTATAAAGCAATTAGGATGCGAGGCTAGGGCGTGCGAGGTTACCAATGGCTTCCTTCTTCTTCGGGCGGAGCTAGGAGGAGAGGTTGGTCTTGGATCTTCAAGGAGGAGGGAGGGAGCTTCTTGGCCTTCTTCTTCACCTTCTTGAGCTTCCAAAGCAAAGATTCTTCACGTATTTGGAGTGTTTGTGGGTGATTTGTTGTGTTAATTGTGTGTTGAAATGGGTAGAGGAGGGCTCTATTTATAGGCAGTCTGGATAAGGCTAATGAAGCCGTGCGGCTAAGGACAGCGAGCTAATGCAGCCGTGCGACATTATCCACAATGACTCAGCATTCTAAAACCATGCAAGGTGGCATTATTCTAGAACCTTTCCTCCTAATTAAGAAAAACGTGTTTCTTAATTAGGAAGGATCCCCTTCAGCCCTAAATTAATTAAAAACAGTTCCGGAATGTTTCCTAACACTAGGAAGGTCTGGAGAATTACCGGAAAACTTACCGAAATTGCCGGGAAATTTAACCTAAGGCATGAGCCGATTTGGGTACTTACAGAAGCCCCTCGGCAACGTCACTTGCAAGGCGAGTGGGGTTGTCGATAGAAAAGGATCCGATCTCGGCGAATGCCGAGACGGATTGGGTGACCAAGGTGGTCGAGTGGCCGAACCTCTTATGAAAGGCTACCTACGTATCCCTGAGGAATCAAGCCAGCCGTAGTTCGAAATAGATCCGCTGGGAATGGAGAAGAGAAACCGGTCTCTTCTTTGGGGAAATAGAAGAGAAAATGACCTAGGAGGTCAAGCAATTGATCCTACTGGGGATATGCTAGGAGTGACCAAGGTGGTCAGATAACAAAGTCTCTTATGAGAGACTACTTCATCACTGAGGAGTGACGGAGGAAAAAGGGTGACCAGAGTGGTCGGATGGCTGGACCTTTTATAAAAGGCTACCTACGTATCCCGGAGGAATCAAGCCTTGATCGTAGTTCGAGCATCACTAGATAGGTAGGAACGATGTCTAGGATCCTCGAGGGTTTTGACAATTAATGGAGGCTGTCACCTGAGAAAACTGGAGCTTACGTCACTATCGAGAAGATAGAGGTAGCTAAAGCTGGATGACGTTATTTCTTTATGACGGAAATAACGAAGACTAGAGCTTACGGCGCTATCTCTTTTTGACAGAGATAGAGGTAGCTAAAGCTAGAAGAACTTAAGTATACTTCACTATTCGTGATAGAGGTATCTTAAGTTGAGAGGAACTTGAGCGTACATCACTATTCGGGATAGAGGTAGCTTAAGTTGAGAGAAACTTGAGCGTACGTCACTATTCGGGATAGAGGTAGCTTAAGTTGAGAGAAACTTGAGCGTACGTCACTATTCGGGATAGAGGTAAGCTAAGTTTAGAGTTTTGACAATTCGGAGGTTGTCACCTAGCATTATCCCGTTATAATGGAATTAACGGAGGCGACTGGGAAGAAAGCTTAATTGCTTAAGAGATAAGGGATATCTTCTGAAAAATATGTTATCTTGGTTAAAAGATAATGAAAATTGCATGCCCAAGTGGAAGGTCCAGGGGCAGGATTGTAATTTCGGCTCAGAGCGAATGAGGTCGCCCGGCATGAGATGGAGAAAAAGGAGCCGTACGGCTAGAAGCCTGTTTTTTCCAGATTATTTAAAATCAGATTTGAACGGGCCATTGGCATTGTATTGCCGCCCAAGAACGCAGAGAGAGAGAAGAGAGGAAGAGAATTTCGAAATTCTTTCAATCCCCTTGCTTCCCTTTTGATTTGAGATGGATCCGGAGGGCAATCCCATACCGAGGCAAGCAAGAAGAAACATCTCGGCGGCCGCTCGGAGGAGGAGAAAGGAGCTCGTGCGAACGGAAAGAAAGTATGACTTTCTTACGCCTCCGTCGGAGCTTTACCCGGGGAGAAGAGAGCATAAATCAACGAACCCGCGATCGGTTGGGGTAAGCATTCTTAATTTGCTCAATTCCGTCGATTTTGATTGAATTTTGAATGACTTAGGGCTTGACCCGAATTTAGAAATTTTCTAGGATTTTTGAATGATTTTGAGACATTGATGAATAACCTATGAGGCTAAGAACATGCAATGTGCAATTTGTTTGACAAAAATAATGGGAATGACCCACTTTTTTCTCGCAAATAAAGTAAGAATGAAAAAATTGTCTAAAGTGAGACGGAGTTCTTGCATGTGCTAGAACTAGGTCAAAATTTTGAGAAAACATGATTTTGGAAGATGAAAAGGATTCATGCATGCCATTTTTGAAAGAATAATGCTTATGTGCAAAGAATTGTGATTTTGTGATTTTGTGCTTTAGGAAAGCAATGGGACTTGACATGACACGTTTTAAGTGATGAAAGACGCTTTTTTTTTTTTTTTATGCAAATGATGCTAGAAAAACTTTTGTGAATGATTTTCTTTTGAAAAACATGTGCACTTTTTGAATATATGCATGCTTTTGGAAATGATGAAGGACTGACACATTTCTTTTTGTTGTGCTTGTCTACAGGAGAACAAGTCTAGAGGACCATCAGAGATTGCAGTCAAGCTTTGGCAGAGGATGCCGGATTTCGAGAAGAATGGGGTGAACCCCAAGGGTTTGGTGAGGGCTACCGGCCTGGATTCGTTCGTCGAGGCTATCGGCAGGGGTGTTCACATCACCTCGAAGAGCAAGGGCTTGATCCAGGCCCTTTCTGAGTTCTGGTGGGACAGTACACATAGCTTTCACCTGAGCTGGGGAGCCGACAAGGACTCCTGCCGACTTTCACAGCCTATTACCGGCCTACAGCTCACCGGGAGGCCCGTGACTTGGAGAGACCACATTACGCCGAGGAGTTCCGTGCTTTGGTTGGGTTTGAGCCGATTCCCAAGGGGCCGGGGATGGAGACACGGAATGTCGAGGTGGCACCCGTAACCGCATGCAAAACTTTGCCGCTAATGATGTGGATCGCCCACTCGGCTAGAGCCTTCGTATGGTTGATGATGTCAGTCACTATCTTTGCTAATTCTGGGACGCTAGCTATGACTTGCCTTCTCGACTCTCTGGAGGATGTTGATGGGATAGGGACGGTCTCTTGGGGAGAGGCCGGATTGGCGGAGTTGTTTTTCTCCTTGGACATGTACAAATGAACAAGGCCGCTTCGATGGATCGCTTTTCCTTTGCCCTCGAGGTAGTCTCCTTTCTTTTCTCTTTCTTTTCTCGTCTTGAGACTTTTATGAGAGAGAGAATGACATTTTTGATGTTTTGAACATGCAGCCTGGTTTTGCGAGGTGATCGGGTTCTTCCCTTGGAACCAACAGAGCGATATCACTATCTTCCCTGCTATGGTTCGCTGGAGGGGAGATGCGAGGGATAAATTCACGGGGAAGACCCGAATCACTTTCGACTACAAAATGGTGAGGCCGGTCATCAACAGGGATGGGCACGACGGAGTGGACTTCTACCCTTGGGGCGTGTATCCGGAGATCTTGGCCGGGAGATGCCATTGAGGCGACTAGGCGCAGGAGGTGGCTCACTGGCCGACATGTGATGTCATTTACTGGGGGACCATTTCTCGAGGCAAAGATGGCCATGTCCCTCCATTGGACGCCATTACTCCTCGTGATCCTCCAAAGACGGATGCCGCAGCCTGTGGATTGGCCGAGGATGAGATTGCTAGGTACTGTGCAGTGCGTGGCTGCAGAGGAGTACTTCGACATGGACACCCCTACGCCGTGTTTTTGGAGCGGCGCTCGAGGATGCCACGTGGCTAGTGAAGCCGGCGGTCACTCGTGGATATGGGGAGGATGAGCCTACCGACCCGCCGATCCCTCTTGCGCATCCGTCCTACGTGGTCCATGGAGTACCGAGGAGGATGAGGATACCGTCCCCGACGCTAGGGAGCCCCAAGACACCTTGCCGCCCGACAAAGACTGTAAGTATACTTTTAGGGTCTTTCCCTTTTGCGCCTTTTCTTTGCTTTTGAGATTTTCTCGAGATTTTTCGAGATTTTTCGAGATTTTTCTCGAGATTTTTCTTCTTTTTTTTCTCGTGTTCCACTCGCACCTATGACATTGGTCGTGCGTAATAGGGCCGGAAGGACATGTGCCGGTCCCTTCGAGGAAGCCGGCTCGCGCTTCGAAGGCGGCAGCTGATGCACAGGAGCCCGGGCGCAAGAGACGGCATGTCGGGGCACAAAGATCCTCTTCATCGGCCTCTGAGTACTCTTCCAAAGGCCATGCCTCGGGGCGGGGACCCAACGCCGACATTCTCGGGAGCAAACTGGCCGAGTACGGGCACGATAATGTCCATCTATCTCGATGTGAGCGACTGTGAGGACCCGATGAGGGAGGCTAGCATCTATGAGCCGAGTAGCGATGAAGATGAAGAAGAATCGGAGGCCTAGGAGGTCTCTCGAGTAGATTTGGAACAAAAACAAACAATGAACAATTTTTATGCACACTTTATTTATTTTTGCTTTATTCTGGCGCCGATGGGGCGAAGACATTATACTTATGTTTTATTTGCTTTTCTAATTTATGCTTTTCTAAATTTGCATATTATCTGAGCCTTGGGATGATTTTTTTGCTTGGAATCGGGGCTGAAACTGGGCCAAAATGATTTATAATGGTGTATAAATGCTTGAATGGCTTCTGGATATGTTTTTGTACAGTGTTTTGGTTGAAAAAGTGGGGTGAAAACTCCCTTGGGCAGCAATCTTTGGTTGCCGCAGAATTTTTTCTGCAGAGGGCTAATGTAGCCGTGCGGATAGGTCCCGAGGGTAAATAGGGCCGTGCGGCCTGCGCCCGTCTCGAACCGGTTATTTTCTCGAATAAAAGCAAGGCTTGGCCATTTCATTTCATTTTCAACTTAGACTTGTCCCAATTGTTCCCAGAGCACATTTTGGACCTAAAAGCACCATCTTTGGTCATTTTGCGATGGAGAAGCCTGTCAGATTGCAAAGGGGGAAACGAGATCGTTTTCTGTCCGATCTTCAATCTTGGGTGAGACACAACTTCCAATCTCATAGGGGGCTGCTTGATTCTTCCTTCAAGATCAAGTCTTTATGGCATTTGAGGGATCTCCCGCCCGATTGGGACCTTTTGAGAGCCGCAAAGAAAGTTCCGGGACGTCCGGAGACATGTTTATCGCTTTTCTTATAACGAGATTGTCCCGACGCATGAAGACTTCCGAGCCTTGATTGGGGGTCCCGAGATTGAGGCTATATCTATTCCGCTGACGGAGACGTGCCATGGGCGGTAAAGCTTGCATCTTTTCTGCAGATTCCTTTGGGAGAGGCCGAGAGGATGATGGTAGCCCCTGATAGGATTGACCTTTCGATATCCCTGCAGGTTTGGGTCTCCAGATATGGCTGCGACCACGGTGGCTATGGACGCATTTATCCTTTGCGTATTCTCTCGCTTCCGTTCACCGCCGAGTCCGTGGGATCCGTCATAGTGGCCTCTTGGACATGGTTAGAGACTCGCAAGGCCGGGAAGGATATTGTCCCGCCGGGTTTTGGGAGAGACACTTCATGGGATTGACAAGATGGCTCTGGGAGACCATTTCATGAGATCCGGGAGTCCGGCCGTGTTGACCTTATGGCCGCAGGAGAGGCTCTGGGCTTTGCTGCTGGGGCTTTGCCGACTCCGGTGCCCTTGGGTGATTTCTGAGAGGTGCACCGAGGCAACAGACCCGCAGTAGCCGGGAGCCGACGATGGCTAGGCTATCCACTTCGGACATCCGTTGGTGGATACCTCATTGGAGGTTGCGCATCAGAGGATATTTCAGGAGTCCTATGCCGCGAGGGTTCCGTGATTCTCGCCGGTCATCCTTCTACATACCCCGCTTAGTATCCAGCAGCTTTGGGGCTTTACAGAGCCATTGAGCGATCGGGAGGACATCCGGACCATGGAGGTGATGCCATCGATATGAGAGATCCAAATGCCTTCTCATTCTTCTCGAGGGCTTGGACATACACCGCTTCCCACCTGTGGCTATCTTCAGAGCAGAAAAGCACCATCTTGACCACCGTCTACTGACCGGTACGAGAGGGAGACGGGAGCGACTCAGTCATCTTGGAGGAGAGACGTCGAGCTTTACTGGGAGCCGATCGCGACTCGAGTAGGACTTTGAGGGAGACCGAGGCTAAGGCGAGTCGCCATAACCAGCCAGTGACTTGGTCGTGGATATGGAGGCTCGGTACAAGAGGTTGTCCGAGGTCGCTCCTTTGACCGAGGCTCAGAGGGAGGAGGTGCGGACTCGTGCTCTGACAGAGAGAGCACTTATTGACACAGGGTTTAGTAGAGGCTCCAAGTGAGGATACCGGAGGTCGGGATGAGGGATACCGACATCATAGATAAAAAGAGGAAGAAGACTCGACGGGCCGAGGAAAAGGGAAGAAGACCAAAGAAGACTCAAATAATGACGACCGACAAATCTTTTCTTAGGATCCTCTTATTGCCATTTTGCAAACACATTAGTTTATTTAGGCATTTTATTGTATTTTAGATCTTTGTAGCAAAGTTAGCAGAGTTAAGAGGTAGACCGTGCTTGAACTCATCAAGAAGTTTTTAACTTGTAATGAACAAGAAATATTATCTTAAAAATTAGTCAAGACACATTTCATGGAAATTCAAATGTCTTATTTATTGGGACCCGTTTTATGAAAACCGAAATACCCTTTATTATTTAGGACGCACTTCATGGAAGCTTGATTGTCCTTTTTATTGTTTAGGACACATTTCATGGAAACTTAATCGTCCTTTTTATTGTTTAGACCGAACCATATATGGCCGCCTACGTTCCCTTTTACAAGAAAGACTAAGGGGCTCAGTCTTCGTAGTTCATTCTCGGTGAACTATAAAAATTTTATGTGCACTCGTTTTTTGCCTAGACCGCCCTTTTTGGGGTTTTCACTTAGCCGGGCATTACTCTTTTTGCACTAAGATTTTTTTCTTTTTTTTTTATGTGCAACCCCGTCTTTTGCCTAGACCGCCCTTTTTGGGGTTTTCACTTAGCCGGGTATTACTCTTTTTGCACTTTTTTTTTATATTTTTTTTATTTAGACATAGTATCTTTTGAGCTTATCACCGTTGATCGGGTGGACAAAGGGATTGCCGTCTGTGTCCGCAAGCTTCATGGCTCCTCCCGATAGTATCTTCTCGCACCACATAAGGGCCGATCCAAACGGGTTCCCATTTTCCTGTGGGGTTGTCTCGGTAGGGGGCTTCACTTTCAACACTAAGTCACCCTCTTTGATGTCTCCGGCCTTGACCTTTTATCAAACGCTCCGGCCATCCGCCTCCGGTAGGCTCGGGTGTGTTCCATGGCTTTTAGCCTTCTCTCGTCAAGGTGGCTAACTCATCATGCCGGCCGCGCAACCATTCCACTTCATTGACACTCAAGTTTTCCAGAGGACCCTTAATGACGGGATTTCCAACTCCACCGGTAACACCGCTTCCATCCCGTAGGTTAAGGCAAAAGGAGTTTCTCCCGTAGCCGTTTCCGATGCACGTTCAGAGCCCTGCAGTGCCAAGTGCAGCTTTTCGGGCCAATCACGACCACGGGTGGCCATCTTCCTGATGATCCGTTCGAGCGTCTTATTAGCAGCCTTCCACGGCTCCATTAGTCTCGAGGTCTCGTACGGAGACGACTTGTGGCGAGTGATTCTCGAATTCGACAAAGAACCTATCGCAGCCCCTTCAAAGTGCGACCCATTATCGGAAATGATCTCGCTGGGCACCCCATATCTCGCACATTATGTTTTCTTTGATGAATTGGGCCACTTTTCCGGAAGTGAGGACCTTGTAAGACTTGGCCTCTACCCACTTGGTGAAGTAGTCGATGGCTACTAGCACAAATTCATGCCCATTGCTTCGCCGGGGCTATTTTCCCTATCACGTCAATACCCCAAGTTGCAAACGGCCAAGGAGTCGTCATGCGCAAGACAGTCATGAGGCGGGAGATGGTTGAGGTTGGCAAACCGCCGGCACTTGTCGCATGCTCTGACGTGCCGGACACACTGCTTCCATGGAAATCCAAGAGTAACCCATTCTCGAGGATCACTTGCATCGTGGCTCGCATTCATATGGGGACCGCAGGGACCATTGTGGACTTCACCATCAATTCTTTGGCCCTTTCTTGAGTGACGCACAAGAGGAGTGGTCCTTGGTATCGCTTTCTGTATGTGCTGCCTCCTAGAATGACATAATGGGAGGCCAACCTTTTCGCAGCTTGCAAGCTCTTGGCTCGACACCTTCTTTTGGTCTACCTTCTTCGTCTTTGAAAGCCGACTCTCCATCTTTGAGGAACCGGTAAATTTGATTGTACCAGTGGTTCCTTCATAGGCTCGGGTCCTGTGTCTACTTCACAAATGTAAGGTCAGGGGCTTCTCTTCTACCCACTCGGAAGGGTTTTATGGCTTTTCCTCGGGGATCTCTACCAATGAGGCTAGAGTAGCTAATGCATCCGCGAACTGTTCTTTTCCTTTGGCAAGTAGTGGAAGGTCACTTCTCCGAACCGTCCAAATAACTCCTCCATACGGGCATGATACCGCCGCAGTTAGGGTCCACGCCTTCCACTTGTTGGAAACCCGATTGATGATCGTGGCCGAGTCTCCGTAAACTTCTAGCTCCTTGACATTCCTTTCTAAGGCAGCTCTTCCAAACCAAAGAATGCAAAGCTTCATACTGCAACATTGTTCGTGGCGTGGAAGTTCAACTTGAGGGCTATGGGTGTATGCTCATCCTTCGGATCGACCAAGAGCATCCCGATACCGTTTCCTCTTTTGTTAGCGGCTCCGTCAAAGAACAACCGCCATCGGTTTTCGTGTTCGACCGCAAAGATCCCTTCATCTCGGGAATTGGGGTTCGTGCCCTCTCGTCTTCATTATCGGGAAAGTTTGCCAGTGGTCTCGACAACGCTTGACCCTTGATAGCCTTTCTCGGTCACATAGTTGATGTCGTACTCGCTAAGAAGAAGGACCACTTTGCTAGACGCATCGAGAGGGAAGGCTTATCAAAGATGTACTTTGATGGGGTCCATTTTTGAGACCAAATTCACAGGCGGGCTTCGCATATAATGCTTCAACTTGCCGACTACCTGCATCGCCCCCGCATGTGTCTTTTCACATGCCGAGTAATTGAGCTCACTTCCCCGCAGCCTTCGGCGACAAAGTAAATGGCGTTTTCTACCCGAGAGTCTTTCTTTTCCCGAGCAAGCATAGCCCCAACCGCCGTATCAAGGACGTGAGATAGAGCGTAAGAGGTTTCGTCTATGTGGGGGCATAGCACCGGAGGGTGTACCAAGTATGCCTTGATCTCGGTCAAAAGCATCCCGGCATTCTTCGGTCCATTCTCGTGTCTACGTTCTTCTTCATGAGCTTGAAGATGGGCTCGCACATAGTGGTCAATCGGTTGACGAAACGGCTAATGTATTGCAGCTTTTCCCATAAAGCTCTTGACTTGTCCTGGGTCCGAGGTGGCCTCATATCCATAATGGCTTTGATCTTTGGGGGTCAACTTCGATACCTCGCTCCGTGACCATATACCCAAGCACTTTTCCCCTTGTCACTCCGAAGGTGCATTTAGCAGGTTTAGTCTCATGGAATGTTGTCTCGCCTCTCAAAGAACTTCCGCAGTCAACAAAGTGCCGCCCGTCCTCGCCTTTGGAGTGGATTATCATGTCGTCTACGTAGACCTCGATCTCCTTGTGGATCATGTCATGAAAAAGCGCGGTCGCCGCCCTGTAAGTAGCCCCGGCGTTCTTAAGCCCAAATGGCATCACCGTATAACAAGAAGTTCCCACGGCGTGGGCGAAGGTCAGTCTTTTCTTGGTCTTCCTCGGCCATCTTGATCCGGTTGTATCCTCGCAAAGCCGTCAACGAAGGATTTGACTTCGTAGTTGGCAAAGTGGAGTCCACCAGGATGTCTATGTTTGGCAAAGGGTAATCGTCCTTGGGGCCGGCCTTGTTCGTATCTCGGAAATCCACACAGCCAGCCGCACCTTCCCATCGGCCTTGGTGACGGTCACAATATTGGACAACCATGTCGGATATTCGATGACTCGATGAATCCTACCCGTAGTAGCTTCTCAATTTCTTCTTTGACCCGTAGAGACCATTCTCGCTTGATCTTCCTCGCCTCGCTTTACCGGTTTAGCATCTCGGTGCTAGAGGGATTCTCGTGCTCTACTATCGAACCTGTCTAGCCCCGCATATCCCCGTATGACCATGCAAACACGTCGACGTATTCCCGAGCAGATCGATCACCGTCCCGTTCAACCCCCGGGAAGAAGTTTCCGATCTCGTGTCTCTTTAGGTTCCTCGACAAGCACTCCAAGTTCACACTTGTCAAAACCTCCTCGGCACTTGGGCCCGGTTTTCCTCTTTTTCGAAACCCGCTTAAAGATTTCTTTAATGTATTGTTCATTTAGTGTGTTTGCATCTTGTTCAAATGATTCATTATTAATCGTTGTTAAGTTTTGAGTTAATTTATCATTTGTTAAGTTGGCAATAAGAGGATACTCGTAAAGATCTGTCATTTCATTCAAAATAAGGGGAAAGATGACATCGATTACATTTGGTAGTCCTCAGCGTGAGGCCTTCGGATGACTCGCAGGACCGGAATTCAAAGATTCCCGACTCAACCGAATGTACGCTACCGACTCGGACCCTACACTACTTATTGACTCGAGGGTGGCTTGACAAGGGTTGGACCGGGATCTCACTCCTTCTTGTCGTTGCCCTGGGAGTAGCAGCCTTGTCGCGTTCTTCGTAAAGTTGGAGACTTCAAATTGATCAAAACTTGCCGGAAATCATTGACAGCCGGTACCGTGGAAAGATAGTGAGGGGAGCTAGAGTAGCTTGATGCAATCTCTCGAGCTCGTCCGTGACAACCGGGCTCACTGATCAAGAGTCTCGGCTCATCTTATCAATGCACCGCCGATAATTCATTTTCTCTTACCGATCTTGGACACCACGACCTTGTCAAGCATAGCCAACAGGAGGGTTGGCCCGGATAATGCCGATGAAGTCTTCTTCGTAGGGGATCTTAATTCTTCCTCGACCGGCTACGTATTCAATAGGCTTTCGTATTCTCGCTTCTAGATCTCGCTAGCTTCTCATTGAACTTTACGATGGCCACAAATTCAGCACTTTCTCGCTTCAAGAGGATCACCGTACATGGGGGTATCAGCCGGACTGTGCTTTGAATGATGGGTTCCTTGGCGGGCTGCTTGGCATAGCCGACATAGTAATCGAACTTGCCGTAAGGCTCCCTAGAGTTCCGACGCTCTTGTCTCCGGCTTCATACCTTTCTTTTAGCTTCGTTGTGTGGACTTTCTCTTCTTCTTCTTTCTCGAAGGAGCGTCTTCATTGATCCATTCTTGGTACTCATACTCTGCATACCCTCACGCCGCATACATCATACCATATGTGAGGCTTGGGCTGAACCGGGATGGCCTCTCCGACTACTTGGTTATTACCATTGTTGACTACCATGTTGGCCATTTTGACACCGAAAAGCCGGCAAACCGAGGATTCTCGCGAACTGTCCGAGAATTCTCGCGCTAACAAGTCGCCGACCCTTGTTCTCACCCACTTCTTTCTCACAAGGGAAAGGGATAGGAAAGGTTTAGACTCTGGGTAGGTGTTTAGCCGAAGGCTCGTGCAATATGCAAATTAGAATCTTCCACTTTACTTAAAACAAAGTTGTCTTTTATTAATATCTATTTGGTTGGAAAAGGGGTTTGCCCTTCTTTTCGTAACTACACTAGATCCCGGATCGCTGGGTTCCGTCACTACGTCTATAAGCCCCTCGTATTCCACTCCGTATTTCGACCTCCCAGGTGGACACCCCGGCGAGGGTCCTATAGGGCACGCGGATCCCACCGACCGAGAGTAAAGAACGCTCCTAACGGGTCTAGCGGGTCATAGGAACTTTCAACGCACGAGCGATGCGGATTATAGTCAAGGCAATACCGGAAAGTCTCATCTTTCGCCTTGATAGGATTTTGCGTAATTTCGCTTGAGCGAATGACGTTTTGACTTTCGGTAATGTCCGAGAAGATAATAGGCATGGGTCGGGCGGCAAAAGCCGGATGACACAAAGTTGTCACATTGAACTTCGTTGCATACGCCGGCGTGAGTTAGAATCGAAGTCAATGCCGGTCAAGATCTTGCCAATTTTTCCTTGTCGGAATTTTAGCAGTAGCTTCGCTTGAGCGAAAGATCTTTTGATTTGTTGGCAAAGACTCGGTCTTGACTCTTACGCATTCCGTGCGTGTCAAGGTCAATAGTCAATGTCGGAGTTGAGATCTCGCCAATTTTTCCTTGTCGGAATTTTCGCGTAGTTCTTCTTCCGTTATGAACTAAGGCTTGACCTTTACGAGGGTATGCAATCGGGCTATATGACACCTGGGACTAGACCAAAAACCAACCAAAAGTCACGGTTTTTTGAAACGTGTGACACGGACCGTGCATTGGTCGACACCGGCCGCCATGGGGAGGTTGGGATGATTCCGTGCGCGCCCGGGAGCATCGTAAGGCCAGTCCGTGATCGCACTGGAACCACCTCTGCTCAAGGACGTGCGTGCAAAAGTGTACAGATATATCAAAAAGTGCGCGTAGTGTGCGGTCTCCTAAAAATGTTCCTTTTTGAGTTAAAACAGAGATTTTCGTTAAATGTGTTTTAAAGGAATGATTTTCTGGGACGGGGAGAATGCAACACATAAGCACGTAAATTTTTCGGGAGCCCTGGCCTGGGCCATGGAGCCGAGTAGCCCCAAGCCGCTAGGGATCGCCAGATTAACCATGATTTTTCCCGGTGGAATTGCCACCGAGGTCGCCCGGCCGAATCCAATGAGGATTGAGCCGCACGACCGCATGGATCAATTTTCCAGGTTCCACTCCTTTTGCTATTTTTTCGGGTTGTTTCCCGTTCAAAGTATGCACAAATTCCAAGATGCAAATGATGCAATGCATGGTAAAGAAAGCAAGCATGATTAATGAAATCGGCAACGGGAGTCTAACCCGCTCAAAGGGAAAAGCTTTCTTATTTTTTTTCAAAAATTTTTTTCGAAAAGGGATACCGGTACGTGGATTGTTAAACCACCGGTTATCCCAACTCCCACGTCAAGGAGTGTACAGAAGGGTAAGTGGTTTCCACCTATATACCGAGTATCGATTTTTTTTGTTTTTGAAAATAAAAGCTTTTCTCCTTTGGGATTTCCCCAGCGGAGTCGCCAAACTGTGAATGTGTGCCCAAATTTTGTTTTTGTTGGATTCACGCGAGTTTGAAGACATCCGGTTTAATTTGAAAAACGGAGTCGCCACGCCATTTTGATTACCTCAAAACTTTGAAAAAAGGATTTTTATGGGTTCGGAGGTTAAGTTACACCTTGGGAAGAACGTTTGGCGTTCACCCAAGGTGCCTTGCCGGAGCAAGTCTCCCAAGATTTCATTAATCGTGCTTGCTTGCGTGCTTTCTTGTGTGCATGTGTTTGAAAATAAGGAGGGAATGTCCCAAGTCGTCTTCCGGACGTACAAACCATTTGTTGGTTGTCGCTCGGGATTTCTTGGAATTTATGTATTCGGGATTATGATCCCGCCCTCATCTTGTGACTTGTGATCATCGCATTTTAACCTCGGGACTTGCGTGATCGAGAGAATGACTCTCTTTGTAGTCAAAGATGAGGTTCTTTAGAAAAGGAGGGTCCTTAGCCCATCAATCCTACACTTTAAGATGGTCGAGCTTATATAGATGCTTCATACTCATCTTAAGTGATAATCGGAGATATAGGGTTCGAAGGTGTCCCTTTTCTAAAGAGATTATGAAACCTTTATGGAAGGAACGATGTAAAGATAGGATCTTTTACACCGGTCCGTT